>CM023456.1:53010866-53152418 GCA_013339765.2 Haemaphysalis longicornis
CCAACCATGTCTATTTACTTGGCGCATCAAAATTATTGATTGTCTCGTGACAAACAATTATGAGACGTTCTCAACCATCAACGTTCAGAGGTTGTCAAGTTGTCAGGGAGGGGAAGTAGCGTTGCCATCATTATGGGGGAATGGCGGCACTCTTAAGTGACAGCAATTCAGAATAACGGGGTGCCAATGAATTACGGTGTTCGATTGATGTGTGCTACCGACTTGGATTTCCTGAAACGCGTCGTCCCCCCCCCCCTTTTCTTCGAGCTACATTGCAACATTGAATTAACATGTTTTTTGATTTCATTATAATGCAACCTTGCGTTATCATATGTTGTTATCTTTGACGTGACTGTCCCACACACGGCTTATTTAAACAGTGCGTCTTCACTCCCCTGTGGCATGAAGAAAGCGGGTGGGTGTGTGGCCTCATGTTCCAGGTGTGAGATGGTGGGTGTGGACAGTTCAGGATTTTATGCAGTGAGATGCCTAGAATCCGGGACTGGAAAAGATATCCACATGTATGTCCACTAAAATAAAGCTGGAGTACTTCCAGGTTTTTACTCCCTATGGACAGGCGCGTGTCGTTCGCTCGGAGGAAAAACAGCGGGAAGGGTGCGAATGGGTGCGAATGAGTGAATGGGTGCAAAAGCAACAGAAAGACGCTACTGTCGCCGTTTTCACCAGCTCGCCGAGTAGCTGGGAATCTCTCCCGGATGAACAGCAACGTCGACATGAACCAATATTTCTTGTGCAGCGTGAAGGGCGGCAATTTTGGCGGTGCCTTGTACTCCTAAGCACGCCCACGTAACTCGTTGTCGGTTCATCAGGCGTGAACTGGGAGTGGAGGGAAGGGGGGGGGGGGGGGGGGAGTGCACGCGCAGATAAAGGTTTCAGGCCCTCACTGATGACATGCCCGTTGTGCTGGCGGGAGGTGTAAACGTGTACGTCCACCGCCTCATTGTGAACTTTCCCGAGTCCTCAGGGGTCGAGCGGATTGGGTTGGTGTGTTTCGCAGACAGTAAGATGCCTACGTCGCGGAAGTAAAACACACAGCTCCATGTTTGTCCACTAGAATAAATCGCGAGTCCTTGAAAGTTCCATTGAGCTAAGTGCTCATTGCTCGATCACAAATTACAAACAAACGTGTTTTGTTTCACGCATTTCGTGCACTGCATCCAGCTTCGCAGGTAATCCTTTTTCACAGAGTGGAAGGGCACTAATTTTTTTCTTCATGCGTATGGTCGACGTAGGAACAGTTTTCAAGTAGCGTAGAACACAGAACGTTGCTCTCCCATAGCCTGAGCTAACTGAAAAAGGTTGCTTCAGCGCGAGCATGCAAGCGGACGCCAGAAGCGCAGCCGGCTGAGCTGACACTGCTGGGGTGGCACCGCCTTATAAACGAGTAGAAATTATGTTATATTTTCACATACTAAATAATTATTCACGCTATATTTTACACCGCACGATTTACGAATGGCAGGGTACATGTATACTAACGGGTAGAAGGTGAGGCGGTAGCATCAAATAAACAAATTAGACGAAATTAAAGGACGTGGAACAAGCCCTAAATCGCACGTCCGTTGCCTGTTTAGAACATTAATTGTTTAACGCGCCGACGCAATGTAGGCGATGAGGCGCGCCGTAGTGGAGGGCTCCGGATTAATTTTGACCACCTGGGGATTTTTAACGTGCGCCGAAATCTCGTACACACGGGCGTTTTTGCTTTTCGCCTCCATCAGAAAAGCGGCCGCCGCGGCCGGGAAACGAACCCGCGACCTCGTGCTCAGCAGCGCAACGCCTTAGCCACTGAGCCACCGCGGCGGGTGTTTAGAACATTAGATGTGTGCTACGTTTACATAATATAGCCGCATAGACGCTGCGCGTCCCAAATATTATACGCATGCGATCGTCACTGACTGTGTTCGTTATCTTAAAGTGCAGGGTTCAACAACCTACCGCCCGCATGCAGCCCCCGGGTCAGTATTTGGCGGGTGCCAGCACGTCATCGGAAGCCCCACCCCTTCTCCTGTCACTCACTTTGTGAAGGCCGACATGGCAGTTCTGACCTCAAATGGGGTTAGACGCGTGAGACAAGAACAGAGAATTGATCGCTTCCGGTTGCATTGTACTCCATCCTCCCACTCAGCCAGATCCTCAATTATTGTCAAATGTTATTGGCAGTTCGCTGTGCTGCTGAGCACGAGGTCGCGGGTTCGATTCCCGGCCGCGGCGGCCGCTTTTCTAATGGAGGCGAAAAGCAAAAACGCCCGTGTGTACGAGATTTCGGCGCACGTTAAAGATCCCCAGGTGGTCGAAATTAATCCGGAGCCCTCCACTACGGCGCGCCTCATCGCCTGCGTTGCGTCGGAGCGCTAAACCCCACAATCAAATCAAATCTATTCGCAATTCGCTGAATTATTTCCCTTTGCCTTCAAAGCCCCCCCTCCCACTCCCAGCCTATTTGCCGTCCAGCCCTCCGCCGTGTCGACTTCGTGCAACTTGGCCCTCCTCCTCAAAACAGTGCCGACCCCTGTTGTCGTTTATTAAGTGCGTACTGGGAATAGATGAGGAAAGAGCGGTATTAAATAAAGTGGGCGCAAACAAGGAAATTAGAACGGCCCCTCACTTCTCCGCGACCGCTTTGTTTTACGGCCTCTACTTCCCGAGTCACAAAACAGATTTCACGCGTCTGACTGTAGCTGTATCTTGTCACTGAGCCACGATGCTATAAAAAGGCAAGCCAACGCTGCACCACGTATTCCTAATAGCGGCGCAAACCAGCTGTGATTAATGACAGTGCACGCGTAAGGGCACAGGTGCGCAAACAAAGCAGCTCACAGCAGCCCACGAGCCTGCGTGGTCCGCCGGACTTGCTTTTTTACGCACAAATCGTGCGTTACTCTTCTTTTTGAGCGGCGGTTCTTGAAAAGTCCTTTTCACCTAGTATTAGTTTGAACAAGAATCTCTCACTTCAAATTCCACTTCATACGACCATTGGTGAACCTGCGAGTGGCAGAGCGCCGTCACCGCCCCAGCAGTTTCCTCGATGCCGTAAATGTATTTAGCGCGGCAAAGTTTTTTTCTTTTGTGCCAGGTTGATCGCCGGAAGGGATCGGACGCGCCGGGGATGGGCTTCAGACCATGTCGCAAAACATTCGGGAGTACCGAGCTCATTTTGCCTTCCATAAACACGGGATGCTACGGGACCCCCGCAGCTTTGTGCTACCCGGAAGTACTACCCGGAAGTCGGTTTGGCCTCCGGTCGTGTTGTTCCACCTAGGCAGCACAGGAGCTCCACAGAAAATTTCCAGGGCGGTGGCCCTCGAGATAGCGCGGACCAAATGCATTTTCGCCTCTGGATTTCTAATCTCAATAATATATTGCGTATGTGTGCACTGACGGCATTAGCACGATGAGTAAAACCAACTGAAAGTATTCACTATGTCAAAAGGACTTTCGGGCCAGGTATTTCCATTTCTATGGGGATCTAATTTTTTAAAAATGCTCTTATGCACTTCGTACAGATGGATAGCCACTGAAGCTGCAACGTGCGGCCGGTGTTCGGCATTGCTACGTTGACGCTACTCCGCTACCCGGCCGTTGTCGCTCAAACTGTGCTTCACGCCGTATAGCTCCTTGCGCGCGCACTCGGCTGCGATAAACCCAGCCCATCTCCCTCCCATTGCTTCTAACTCCTCTCCAGCCTGGTTTTGTCGCGCATGCGCATGTGGTTGCGCCGAATGAGTCTTCTGCGAGCACGAAACCACCGGACATGTCTTTCTCCTAACCATGCAAAGCTTCGCTTAAAAAAAATACGCTGGCGTACTGCGTAACCACCAAACTCGAGTAAAAAATAATGCCGTTTAGCATTAGGCAAGAAATGCAGCGAATCAATGGCAGTCGAACCAACCCACCTTTCTCCGCAATCTGTCGTAGGGAACGCTGCAAGCACGGCGGGGCACAAGTCTACCGTCTCCGTCCCTGGCGCGGCTGCTCCGTAATGCATGCGGCGGCGGCGCTGCGAGCAACCTGAGCTTAACACCTCTAAAGCTATTTCAGGGGCATCACCTGAGCTCTGTAGCAGGCGCCCCTCCTAGCGCAGCCGCTTACAAGTGCGCTCGTTGCTCTTCTTTTCGTTTACATTTCGGGGTACAAAGCAGACGGTATATGTACCGCTTTATGGCAAAAATTGACATTATATATGCATGAGAGGGTTCATTGGAAACTAAACCAGGAAAAGAACACGCATTTTTTTGCCATCTGCAGCACAGCGTAAAAGATAAATCACTCCATCCCATCAGTGCAAGATCCATGGTGTAGGATTCTGGTTGCTTACAGATCTAACAGTGGGAACCGCCTGGTATATAAACGTCTCCGTCCTGGTACTTACTGGACGGGTTTTAGTATGTATATTGGAAAGGGAGGATCATGGGCCGACGCGCTGTTTTCATTTATGTAACTTTTTTCAGAACGTTTCGCCCTTGGCCGGCACTACGTAATACTTTATACACTGTGGTTTCAATGCCATGTGACATACGTCTCTATAAACACTTTTTTTCCCGATTAAACAGGCGGCCATTACAAAAACAAAAAAAATGGCTGCGTATCTGCTCCTTTCATTGCAAATGTCGACAAAAGACAATAATCTTTCCCCGACATTTGTCAAGTAAACGCTTCTCTTCGCTTTCCCGCACACCTCTCATGGTGTTCCTCTTCCGTCGCGCTCCTCCCAGGTAAACATGCAAAAGGTTTGCTCAAGCCAATTTAAATTTACCGCGTTCCACTGCTCCAGGCCGGGTGCCTCGATACCATTGCTGCCGTAAAGGGGAGACGCGCGTGAATTGAGGGACCCTATTACCACGTTTATAGAAAAAACGTTGCCCTACTCCACGAGCGTTCCAAGCGGAACGTAGAACTTATCTAGTGGAATCTTTCGTTGCTGTTGCCGTTTGATTTGTTAAATGCCGTCAGGAGCTATAGTAGCGCGGGCAACAGCAGGCGACGGTTTTCTGCCGTTGATGTAGTATTTTATTTGCTATCGCAAAAACCAAGCATCCATTTAAAAAAGAAAATACTGCAAATATCACTTACGCGTTGATTTTCTGTCTTATATTTGCGTAATGTCTTGTTCTTGTTCGACAATGTTGACAAGTATAAACCGTGACACTGGACTTAGACGTTTAGATTTGGCTGTGGGTATACAAGAGTATTGCGCAGCTTTGGTTTCACTTTGGCCGGTTGGCTGAATCGAGTCACAGACAGACAGACAGACAGACAGACAGACAGACAGACCAAAATTTCTGCGTTTAAGAAGCCCAAGAAAGATTCGTCTTTAGAAATCACGAACCATTCCACTCCCTGAAGGTGGACGACAAATGGATGACCTAAAGCATGGACGAGCGGAATCATGGGTGCTAAATGTTCCCACACCACTCTAGTGAACATTATAAAAATGTAATGTATAACGTAATTGCACTGTTCATTTTTCACTTCTAGTTGACAAATGTTTTCTTTTCCTTCTCGGATTTCTCTTGTCCATCTTTAAATCGGCCTGAATGCGCTTAAACAGGGAGGTAACCATGGAGCGAAAACAGCGGGCAGAGCGACGCCGACGACGCATTGCACGCGCACTTTTAGGCATGTGTCTCAAATTCCCGCGTACGACTAGTCGTGGCCACCGTCGTAACGATTAGTCGCATGCGCCGTGCAGTGAACAGAGGGCGACACTGAGCCGGGACACCGAGCGCCGCCATTGGGGATTAAGAAAAATACTGGGTCGGCCACTGCTCGCCAGCGTGCTCGGGTTTAGGTTGCGCTCCTGCTTGGCGGCACTGGATGAAATGTAGTATACGCAATTTTTAAGTTTTATGCCAATAAAAACATACTACAATAATTCTACCGCACCGGGCTAGGAATAGACTGGAGACTGAACTGTTGACTACGCTTTCGGAGGAGGGGGACACGCGATATTGACTTCCCAGTGCCACGCATAGCCAGAACGCAGGTGGAGCATTTCGTGCGCACGTTTTTACGTTTCCGCATAGTTGTTTTAGTGAATTTGGGTTTCCGCTAGAAAGCGCAAATTAATTAGCTGTTCACAGCATTGGAAAGAAGCAGTTTTGTTCGGATATTTGAAATCGGGCCACCGTGGTTTCGCGAGTACGGTGCTCCGTCTCCCAGGATCGATTGTTTGGTTGTAGTGCGGTCTGTACACTGCGCTACGTGCTAGTTGCGTTGACTTCAAAGCAAGTATAATTACCTTAAATACGTGGGCTCCAATGTAGATCAGGCGGGTGGGAAGCATCGAGAACTGCGCACCAACTGGCGGCGATTTCGATTGATCGATTGATTGATTGTGCGGTTCTACTTGCCGACGCCAGACTGGCTATGAGCCGCGCCGTAGGGGAGGGATCGGGATTAATTTTGACCACCTGGGGATCTTTCACGGGGCCGGAATCTCGAACACACGGGCGTTTTCCCCTCTATCGGAAAAGCGGCCGCTGCGGCCGGGAAACGAACCTGACCACCATTTTCAATTTCACGGCTTGAATTGTCGCCAAACATTCCCAGAATGCGTCTTTCTCTTCGCCCCTGACAGTTCGTTTCCGCCGGTGCCAGTTCGTCCCATACCGAGATCACGAAGTGAGAGCGTTTTCTTGCTCCGTGCACGAGGTCAAGCAGTATCGCCCCAGGAGCGAAATGGGCGAGGGAAGACTGCAACCTCTGTGCCTTCCGTCTCCTTTTCCGTGAATACATTCACACCGTACACGGGTTTCGTTGCAAGCCCGCCACGAAATGCCCGTGAACGATTTAAGACTACCTCCCCCTTTTTACGGGGTAAGCAGGGCCTCCAAATATTAGAAGCATCATAAACTCAGTTTTTTTAATTGTTCTCTGAAGTTGCTGTTGTGAGCCCCGTTAAAACGACTTTGTTTTATTGAACAGCGTTTATTTGCAGCGCAAAAATCCCACATGCGTTGCTTTTATACCTTGTACTGACGTAGGTATTTCGACGTTTTGACAGCTTTTTTTTTCTAACAATTGAGCCTACTCTGTTTAAAAACAATTATATTTTTTTCCAAAAAGGGGTGAGATGTTGCAGCCATCAATTAGTTTTCTTAAAATTAAAATACGGCCGGGTGTGACGTGCCGCATGAATTTTCATTATAAACGCCGCGGAAGACACATGCGCAATGCAGAGAAACCAACATTTGTGCAAATACTGCCAATGCGCGCGGTATTCGCTAAGAGGGGAAATTGATCGTAAGCTCACGAGTATTAACAGCTGGCAAACCGATATATTTTACTTTGACAGCAGCATGTAATCTGCTTGGTAGCCATCGCCGTTGTAATTTCTAAAAATTTCACGGAAACTTGTGCCGCCTGTGCTGCTGTGGCCAGCCTTCTCAACTCGGACGATTCAGGGCAGCGAGGGCGATAGCTTTCCTTCTGCGCTTTGTTTCTTTTAAAGTCTCTCGGTGGATAACACTCCGCCCTGTCGCCGTTGCAGCGTATTCCGCACACGTAAGCCACTTAAGCGCACCTAACCATTTGATAGACGCCTTTGCAAGGGCGCGTGCACAGTGACTTTTTTAAAGCCGGCGGCCGGCCAGGACGGTGAGGCTCGGCCTACCCAGTGTTGCTCCGGCGCATGCCGTTGCAGGTTTACTTTGTGCCGCGGTCGCTGGTCTCGGCCTGCGATCACGCGGCGTGCGTAACAATCGAGTAGTATCACAGGTCCAGAGGTGGCTTCTGTGTGTTTTGCCCGGGCATGTCAATTCATTTTAGCGCCCTCAAGCTAATTCGACCCTTTTTATGGTCCCCTTCGAGTTCGAATTAACGAGCTTTTACTGTACTGCGAAAATTCTACAAAGGAGTCATTCGAATTATCTCAATTATACCTTCACGCTTCGGATTGATTTATTCCGGTCGAGATAGTAAGCTAACTATGAAGTCTATTTGCGTTGCGTGTTTGCTTTTAGAACTCCCAAAAGGGGCCACATGAACGGCGACCAACCCTCTACAACTTTTGAATGACTGCCCCTTTAAGGCACAATAGGAACGCTGTGTGCGGTGGAGCCCCGTGCACAGTCTTCGACATTCGAAATTCGCGGGCATTTATTGCTGCGCACGAAATTAAAAGCCACCGTCACTTGAAAGCCCCGCGCAGCTTCGTCGCACAAAGCGCTATTTCTTTTTTGTCAAAATTCCGCAAAATTTAACTACAGCAAAGGTGTGTATTGGGTCAGGTGAAATTTTCATTCTCCGAAATTCAAGGAGTGCAAACGTAGTTCCACACGAAAAAAACAAAAAGCTATGTGGCCAACACCAAATAGAGTCGCTTCAGCCGTAACACGTGACGAGACATAGCTAACGAGCTCTCTGACATACACATGAAGGAAAGAAAAGGTTAGGAAAGGTCCTGATGTCAAGTTTGTGAAGCCGCAGCCGCCATGTCGATGAGCCCAGCACTCTTCCCCATTCTCCTCTGCTGTTTCCGGTTTATCAACAGCTTCGCGGTACGGGCGGCTCGCGGAAGCGAACGCAGACGACGGGAGCAGTGTTTGGGTCCGTACAGCACGGCGGTCTTCGTACGCTCCGTCTCAGCTGCGATGAATTTTACTTCACTTCACAGCAAAGCAACGCACAACGAGCAAAGCCCTGAATGTGGCTCTCGCCAACGCTGACCGAGGTGATTTTGATTGATTGTAGGGTTTAACGCGCCGACGCAACGCAGGCGATGAGGCGCGCCGTAGTGGAGGGCTCCGGATTAATTTTGACCACCTGGGGATCTTTTACGTGCGCCGAAATCTCGTACACACGAGCGTTTTTGCTTTTCGCCTCCATCAGAAAAGTGGCCGCCACGGACCGGGAATCGAACCTCCGACCTCGTGCTCAGAAGCAGAACGTCTTAGCCACTCAGCCACCGCGGCGGGTCCGAAGTCATTTTGCCGGCAGCAACCGCCGGCTGCTCGCCCCGCCCATCTCAACTAGAGTTCCTGCATATAGCCAATATAACTCCCTCAGGGGAGCAGAATTCCGCGTCCATCCGACATCTTGAGTTCCAGGTCGTGCGGGAAAGCCACCCGTCTCGCTGCTCGCGTGTACGAGCTGCCACCGGGTCACTCCGTGCACCGAGCCGCCGCGGCAGCGGCGAGGGGGAGTGACGAGGAGCAGCATGGACAAAAAAAAATTACGCCCACCTCCCCTCGCGGGAACCCTGGTGTAATGCGACGCTGAAGGGGGTTCCATTGTGCGTTTCCGTTGGGTCGATTACTCGAATTGCGTGAGCAATCGTCGGGTAATGCGAGAGAGAGAGAGAGAGAGAGAGAGCGTAGCGCGGACGACCGTCGACTGAGAGACCAGCTGGAGCGCGCCACTCCGCTTATATGCGCAGCGCGCCGAAGGACAGGAGACCGCGGAGAGAGAGGGCGCTGCACATGCGCACAGCGCGCTTGCGCGCTGCGCCACGCGCCCGCAGATGTTGGGCGAGAGTGTTCGCTATCGGAGAAAGGAGAGGGGGTGAGCGGAGAAGAGACGCAGCTGTGCGGACGCGGACGACGACGGACGCAGGACAGGGCCGCCGGCAAGAGATGCTCCTCTCAGCGTCGCATCTAAAAACTGGCGCAGCGATAGTCGGCTGCTTATCAGCTGAGCGACCGCCGCTGCCGCAACCGCCGATGCTCAGTGGAGCAGAACTGACGGAATACGGGGGCTTCGACCTCAGCACTGAAAGCGGGCTTTCCTGTCGAACTGAAACCAGCGGCATGTGGCAGTCAGACACGCAACTCTTGCGCTACGCAATATACAGGAACTCTAATCCCAACGCGGCGCAAGCGCCGATGCGGCCGGGATGCGAGTTTTCAAACTGACCTAATCTAAAAACGTTTTCCGCAGCGACTGCGCTGTGTTGCCAGCGTAGCGAGGCAGCAACAGTCAAAGCACCGTAAAAAATTGCCCGTGGCATCCTGCCAAATTTAGCCGTAAAAAACTAGCCAACACTGTCTGTGGGCTCATGAAAAATGGCGTCACTTCCTTCACACTTTTTGCAATGCTGGGGGCCCCTCCTGAGTATTCATTCCTCCATGGGCATAAATCACGATTTACGACGTTGGCGATAGCCGGCGCACACCATACACAAAACGGCATTAAATAAACTGTCCACTCCCTCCCCGTCTCCCACCTTCTACAGGCCTCGTTGATATAGGCATAAAGATACAATATTGAATGCCGCGCAGCTTGCCTCAACACGGCGCAGCTGGCGCAAGCATAAGGGACAAAAACGATGTAATTGCTGGGTGGTATCTTGATTTTATTCACAACAGGGCATGACCAGGCGCAACGTATTCAACCCGATCCCTGTGTGCCTTCTTCGCGGGAAACGTGAATCCCAGCGGACACTCTTGTACAGCTTGGGGAAGTCCGCTGCGAAGTCTTGAGGAGGCTGGCCAGCAGGCAATTCATGGGGCCGGTCCCTGGTTCACCTGTGAAATACAAGAAGGCGAAAAAAAGAAAACAGGAAACGTAAATAACTGCATTCGCGAAGGTGCCACAGTGAGATGAAGTTGTAAGATGCTGGTATTTCAATTACTGCAAAAAATCAATCGTACCGAGTTCCGAATTCCGGCTAAGACATGCATGGTGGACTGACAGCGAGAATGAACGACTGAATATGTTTAAAAATATTGCATGTTGAACTTCACAAGAGGTGGCTAAATATGTTTAGTTGGGGGCAGAAGCGAAAACACAAAAAAGCCTGTAATCTAAAGAGGGGAGCACCGACAGTGTACGGAGTGGGGCTACCATGGCTGGAAATATTAAACGCGACCAGTGAGAAAACATTTCCAGCTCCACCACGTCAGGAAAAGAAAAGTGCTGAGAAGTCTGGACTTACCACTTCCGTATGCCTGTACTCGGACCAGGCCTGGAGGGCCTTCTCCCAGCACCGGATCCACTGCTCCGAAGAACACCGTAGCTCCTTGCCCTCGCGAGCCTGTTGCCAGAGGTAGTAGTACAGCAGAGGCGGCTCGTTGGCTAGCCTCGAGGCCAGCTCCCCTGGTTCAGCGTCGATTGCGTTCGGCTGGGGTTCGTCGTCCGAGTCCGGAGAGGGCGGGAACACGCAGCTGCACGAACGACAATCACAGCGACCGCAAGGACATAGTGTGACTGGCGGCAACCTGAAGTCATTGGAAGGGAACGGGGCCCTCGCTGGTATTGCCCGTGGCGCGCGTTTGAGTGTTACGCGGCCCACATCGACCAGCCATTGTCGGTAGAAGGTGGGCTTTGTCGTCTGCAGCTGTTTGCGCAATACAGCCGGGTGGCGCCGTGTCCTCATCGTCAACTGCACGATACAAGCAAGACCGGAAAAACTGGTTAGTTATGTAGCAGGCACAGCTAGGCAATGAATATATCCACGTAGACTCCAAGCGGTTTCATTGAATGAAGCAGGTCTGCGTTACCGTAGCCAAAGAGAAATACCTGCTCATTACTATGGACAAAGCGCCTAATTATTAAGCCCTTTTTTAAACCTTTAAGACAGCCCGCGTTGCACACAAACAAACTATCGCCATTAAATACTTCCGGCAGATTGAAGACGGCTGCAGTTTAAAGCCAAGCGCTAGATCCTAGCATAATGGTCAAGTGAAAAACAAGTTAAGCGACATAAGCAGTGCACGGCAATAACGAAGAAAGTGTACTCACTGAAACACAGGTGAAGGTAGTCCTTGTTCAGGCTGTAGTCTCTCGCAGGCGGCGGCTGACGGGAAGGAAGGTGGCGCTCCCAATCCTTGCTCGAACCAGCCATGCTTGAGGTCTGATGAGGGTCGTCCGAGAGCTGCCCCTTTTTATAGCGTCCAGGTTGCACTGCGCCGAGGAGAAGCTAACGACTTTTGGGAGGTGAAGGGTTGGGCACCCGGTGTCAGGATGTGCTCGCCTTCTGCTTTCCTCGGAAATATAATTCACAGTGTCCTGCTAAAGGGGAAAAAAAGGGGGGAAAGGCGGCCGTCTGAGGACTCGTTAAAGCGATTCACAAAGAGAAAAGTATACCGGAAGCACTAGAGGGGAGGTTGGCAGTGCCTTCTTTGTGCGTCGGAACAAGTGTTCAGGCCTAAGGAAATCTTGGAAAATCTCTGGCAAGAGATAACGCACCCCTGAAGTACGGGGCGCTACGTGCCAGGTCAATCCACCCGCCGATGTCACCCCCAAGATTCCTTTTTTTTTTTTTCAGAATAAAGAAAAGTTTATTATCTCTCTCTCCACCCCTACCAACCGCGTACGGCACGCGGGAGCTTCCTTGACGACTCCACTGTGGCGATTAGGCTGGTACCGAAACAGCAAGTTTATTTCAGTTTGGTTTGTTTTTAGGCACGGGAAGTCTGTAATTTTTAGCACACGCATGATTGTCTTCGTAAATACTGACAGTGTAACGAGGAGCACAGCAAAACAGGGCGAAGAAATCCTTAGAAAACAAATATCGTTGTGCAGAAACAGAAACGCTATTCTATGCAGAAACTCACGTTTTTGTGAAAGAAGCGTATACACTATTGACAAAATGATGTGGAGACAGCTAGCATGAGCGCGAAGATTTCGTTCAAAACACGACACTTTTGAGCCCCTTCGCTTACACGCATGGTGCAAATTCACGTACGAATGCGGTAAGGACAATGCGGGCCACTCGTTCGGTTGAGAGCAGAGTAAAAGCATCAGGACACTGTACTGCGAAGCAACTGGCCGCGATACAAAACAAGAAAGTAGTTATGTAGTAAGCTCCATTTCAGCGACTTCGGCAAACTGCCGGGGTTTAGGCACGACCAACGCTTACCACGGAACACAAACATTTATCACAAACTGCGTTTTTGCGTGGCTTTTTGGTATAGATTTGCTTTGTAACGCATCGAAAAAATAAAGCAGTTGGTAGTCAGCGCCCGTTCGTGCCCTGCGTGTCTCTATTGCCTCTGTCCGGTTTGTTCCCGCTGTATGCGAATTTGCGTAGACCAAATATGGTTGCTAGCCGTTTCCCTCTCGGTGGAAGTCCGTGTACGGACAGCAGACGGGAATTAGCACACATTTACAACTTCCCTAGGAATTTAATTTGCATAAAGTAGAGGAGGGCCAATGAGTCAGAAGATCCAATATTGGGTCTCTTGACTCATTGGATCTCTTGACTCGCTGTACCTCTTGACTCACCATGGACCTCTTGACGCGGCTGAGGCGAGTCAGAAGGTCCAACGACTCAAGAGGTCCAAGCATAACCAATCACCGCAAGCTAACGGGTAAAGTAAAAGAACCAAGAACAGACAACCAAGCTTTCCAAGAAATCGGAAACCCGATTTCCCCCGCAGAGCGCCTGCGGGGGTCGGCCCAGACAGGGAGAGAGTGTCGCCCTCACCCGTGAAGAGAAGCTTTGCGTGGAACACACTGCCTTGTAACCTCGACGAAAAAGACGTGTTGCTTCTGTACGAGTGAAAATAATATAGTTTTTTATTATATTTATCCCCCTACTCTCGTGCCGACGTCGTTGTTTTATGTAATTCAGGCGAAGGAACCGATAACACAAGCTTTGAAAGCGCACTTCAAGGACAGGCAGCGCTACATTTCCATATAGGAGCAATTTTTATGTCACTTTGTTACTCTTTGCGGCAGCTGAAGTCAACTCCACCGTCGCTTTTCGTGCGGAAAGACTGGCGGTCGCGGGGAGACGGAAGCTAGAACAATCAGTAACCATCACAAGCAGCCATTAACCGCAATGTAGATCCACATAACTTAAAAGACCAAATATTACTAGGACATTTTATGGGATCCAGCCATTTAAAAGGAGGTGAAGGGGTTAATGTATTAAGAACGGATGAGGGGTACATTATAAATGGAGAAGACAAAAAAGCAAGGCTCGTTGGGCCCGTTGACGCGTTGGACCTTTTGACGCGTTGCACTATTTGACACAAATTCGACCTCTTGACCAACGCCGACCTTTTGACTCTGTGCCTCTTGACTCGGCTGTCCCGTGACAATTGGTATTCTTGACTCGTTGGACTTCTTGACCAGAAGCGCGCTGACACGCATGGTGCAAATTTACGTACGAATGCGGTAGGCAATGCGGCTCCAATCGTGCTACGGAAAGCATATAAACCATCAGGCACTGTACATGAACAACGGACGAGTAACAAACAAAAGATAAGTAGTTAATTAGTAGCTCCATTTCGCGACTGCGGCAAGCTGCCGGGTTGGTGGGCACGAACAAACTTTCCATGGTTTCCAGACAATTAATAGAACGCCGTTTAATCGAAGCATTCCCCTTTTTATTGAGCACCGTTTTATCGAATGCCGGTTTATCGAAAGTGTGGCTTTTACCGCTTCCGCCGTGAATTTCAATGGTTTATTTTCTTTTACTGGCCATTGCACTTACCTAATCTTCACATAGTTTCATTCGATATTGCATCTGCTGTGCATTGCGTGCAAGAACCTGCGTTTATATCTGCTGTGCATTGCGTGCAAGAACCTGCGTTTATACGCTGACGATTGTTTCTCTCCTTTTCCTTGTTTTCGGAGCAACCTTTTTGCCTTATTAGACATTTTTTTTATTCTTTTCGTGCTCATGGATAGCTTTCGAGCATGTGTGTTTCTTTATTTTATATGACATTATTAGCCACTATATTGCCTACCCTAACACCGTGCGCAATATTTTCTTAGGTGTGTCTCTGTGCATTTAGGTTGGTACTGGCAAATATTCAGGGTGATCAAGATTAAGTCGACCGGTTTTTTTTTTTAATTAGGCGCTTAGATATACGTGAAGACCTCTTCTACAGTGAGGTTATGCGCCGTGGGGTACACATAATTAGGTGGTAAATATTGATGTCGGTAGCTTAATTAACTAAAATTGACTAATTAACTTTTTAGTAGCTGCAGTAACCAGGCATGTTTGTATTGAAAAGTTATACGCAATTCTCTTTCTACGCAGCTTGATTTGGTAGAATTCTTCTAGCGCATCTGTACTCCGAGATATTCAACTGCGAAGTTTATTTGCCGTTTTTATGATTACGCATGTATACGCTCCTCCCTTTTGTTCTGTGCTTCGATAGCGCTTCCATCTACTGCAGCTTGCGATAACGCCAGCCAAGACTGAAATGGTGCCAGTTACCACTTTTTGCCTATGCCTCCACCGCGTTGCCAAACTAAACACCGTACACAGCAGGCACGTCACAAAAGAGAGGAGCTTTGATTGGGCCGGTCTTCGCTGTCTAGCATGCGTAATCATACGAACGCCAATTATTAAACTTCGCAGTTCGATATCTCGGAGTACGAATGCGCTAGAAAAATTCTGCCAAATGAAACTGCGTAGAAACCCGATTTCGTATAACTTTTGAGTACAAACATGCCTGGTTACTGCCGCCACTAAAACGTTAATTATTCAATTTTACGTAATTAAGCCACCGAAATAAAAAATTACCACCTAATTACGTGTCCCCCTGTGCGCATAGCCTCACTGTAGAGATGGTCTTCACGTAAATCTAAGCGCCTAATTTAAAAAAAAGAAGCATGTCGACCTAATTTTGATTACAATCGCGTGCTCCGGAGTTTTGTACTCCCCCAATTTTTTAGTCGCGTGGTTTCCACGCGATTCCTCCTCTGGCCATGTAGTCGCCTTATGTGCGCCTTGTAAAAATACCCTGCCAGCAGAAACTTTGAAACGATTAGTTCTGCATGAATGGACCAGGGGTGAGGGGCTGCGAGTGAGGCCGCGAGCACTGTGTTCTGGGCCATCCTCCTTCCTTGCTACCCCGAACTGTCACAACCAAATCTTGCCCGACCAAAGCTGGCCTTTTAGCAGAACTCTGTAATCAGACGGCGCTATTGTGTGGCATATCTCCAACCATCTTAGTTCCCTCCTCCAACTCGAAAACGTCTTGAAATGGTACAATAAGTGGAACCAAACGCAAGTTGGGGGGAACGAGGTCACAAGAACAGGAGGATATCTAGCCGTTCCTGGAAGCGCAGTTCTGAGAGGCGTTCGGCGGCGACAGCACCATGAACAGGGATTTCGGTGAAAAAAAAAAAAAGACAGGTAGACTAAGCCAAAAATAACAAATAAATAAAACTACAACCCGGAAGCGTGGAACTTTGTAACCAACTTTTTTGTGTGTGTTTAGTTCTAAGCAAGGAGAGGAGGACAAGCTGGTGTAACCGCCATGCGGAGTAATTAAACTTCACGCGGATAAGGAATTTTGAATGCCGAAATCGGAGGAGACTTTGGCTAGCTTTGCGAGTGGATTTTTTACGTCGGACCCCCAAGCGCCAGAGTGCCTTGCTTATGCACAACAGACGCTGCAAAATAATTAGAATTATGTGCCGAGTGCCGACCCGAAAGCGGAGTACAAATAAATGTACGAAGCATGCCACAGCATTCCAGCCTATACGCTACAATGCCGTGATATTGCTACGGGTCAGAGGGAGGGCTGGAGGAACGAGGGGATTCGTAATATCAGTTTCAGCTGGGCATTGAAGAGAACGTGAAAATTTGTAGGTACAAACTTTGAGCGTGACAAAAACAAAAAGGAAACGCAGGAAATAAAATGCACCTAGTATAAATGCTGCAAATATTGGTAAATATGAAGACGCGCTATGAAAACAAGCTTTTTTCTAATAAACATAGCATAAAAGAAACTAAAAAAAACGCGCTGAAAATTTTGGTAAACGAAGAGGCTGAGAAAAACCTCTTTGATAAAACGTCCGTAAATCAAAGTGCTTCGATAAAGTGGCGTTTCATGAACTGTCCGTAACCGCTTTGTCACCATTTCTACTCGTGCAGCGACTCGGACGGAAAACAACGCGTTTTCTAAATGCGGAAATCGCGCTAGTCGTAACTTTCCATGAAGACCGGGCGAATTTCGGAATGGCGGATAATCGCAGCGCCTGATTTGTACGTGTGAAGACCGCATTATATAGTTCGGGCTTAATGCGTATGCGGAATTACTGGCTTTAACAGCATCGAAAAGGAAGTTTAAAAAAAAAGGAGGGGGGGGGGGGGGAGGGGGGTGGTTAATGTGTTTTTACGGAGAAGCCGCAGAAGCGGCCAGGTTCCGAACAAACCTGCGTCCATTCGTTTTCAGAGCAAGTTTAAAATGCTGGGTATTTCTGAATCTAATGCAGGTATTTTTGGGCCAAAAATGGCCGCTACGGACACTTATTACGGTGTGTTTCACATATTTGTATAATAAGTTAGTTCCAGTGAATTTGTAAGCGTAACGAAATTCGCGGCTGCTGCAAATACACGGCCAACACGGTGGGAGTGTGGTCATAGAAAATAGCTGTAACTCATATCTTTCACCGAACCTTTCCCGAAACAAATTAGGCGACAAATTTCCGATAAGACGACCCTATCATATATTCGCCAAGTTTCATCTACTTTATGTAATTGCAATTCCCAGTGAAGTTGTAAATGTTGTGTAATTGCCGTCTGCTGTCAGTACATGGACTCCAACGTGAGGCAAACGGCAGCCCCATATTTGGTCACGAAAAATCGCAACAGCGGGAACAAACCGGACAGAGGAATAGAGACACGCAGGACACGAACGGGGCACACAAACTACAAACTGTTTATTTTTCGAGCGTTCAAGCAAATTTATACCAAAAATCAACGCAGGCGAAATTTCGTTCAAATGTTTGTTCTGTGGAAGAGTTTGTTCGTGCCCAACACCTGGCAATTTGCCGCAGTCGCGAAATGGAGCTACTAATTAACTACTTTTATTTTGTTCTTTTACTCGTCCGTTATTCGCGTACAGTGCCTGATGGTTTATATGCTCTCCGTAGCACGACTGGCGCCGCATTGCCTAGTGCCTTCGTACGTAAATTTGCACCATGCCTGTAAGCGAAGGGGATCAAAAGTGTCATGTTTTGAAAGAAATCTTCTCTGTCATGCTGGCTGTCTCCACATCATTTCTGTCAATGATGTATACACTTCGTTTACAGAAACGTTAGTTTCTGCATAACATTGCGTTTCTGTTTCTGCACAGCGATATTGTTTTCTAAATATTTCTTCGTCCTGTTTTGCTGTGCTCCTCGGTACACTGTCTTGTATTTTACAATGGCAATCCTGCGTGTGTTATAAATTACTGATTTCCGAAACCAGAAAACAAACCAAACCGAAATAAATATGCTGTTTAGGTACCAGCTAAGCGCCACAGTGGGGTCGTCAAGGGAGCTCCCACGTACTGTAGGCGATTTGCGGGGGTGGAGGGAGAGAATAAACTTTTCTTTATTCTCGGAAAAAAAAAAAAGGAATCTTGGGGGTGACATCGGCGGGTGGATTGACCTGGCACGTAGCGCCCCGTACTGCAGGGGTGTGTTATCTCTGGCCAGGCCTTTCCCCAGCTTCCCTTAGGCCTGAACACGTGTTCCGACGCACAAAGAAGGCACTGCCAACCTCCCCTCTAGTGCTTCCGGTATACTTTTCTCTTTTTGAATCGCTTTAACGAGGCCTCAGAGGGCCGCCTTTCCCCCCCCTTTTCTTCCCCTTTAGCAGGACAAATGTGAAAGATATTTCCGAGGAAAGCAGAACGCGAGCACATCCTGAGACCGGGTGTCCAACCCTTCACCTCCCAAAAGACGTTAGCTTCTCCTCGGCGCAGTGCAACCTGGACGCTATAAAAAGGGGCAGCTCTCGGACGACCCTCATCAGACCTCAAGCATGGCTGGTTCGAGCAAGCAATGGGAGCGACACGTTCCTTCCCGTCAGCCGCTGCCTTCGAGAGACTACAGCCTGAACAAGGACTTCCTTCAGCTGTGTCGTAGTGAGTACGCACTTTCTCGGGATCGCCCAGCAGTAATTATGTCGCTGAACTTGTTTTTCACGTGACCATTATGTTAGGATCTAGCGCTTGAGTATAAACTGCAGCCGTTTCACCCTGTCGAGAGTATTTAATGGCGATAGTTTGCTTGTTTGCAACGCGGGCTGTCTCAAAAGCTTAACCAAAGCGCATAATAATTAGGCGCTTTGTCCATAGTAATGAGCAGGTATTTCTCTTTGGCTACGGCTACGCTGACCTGCTTCATTTAGCGAACCGTTTGGAGTCGTAGTGGATATTTTCAGTGCCTACTTCTGCCTGTTACATAACTAACGCAGTTTGTCCGGCCTTGCTTGTATCGTGCAGTTGACGATGAGGACAGGGGGCCACCTGGCTGTATGGCGCAACAAGCTGGAGACGACGAAGCCCTCGCCTACAGAGAATGGCTAGTCAACGTCGGCCGCATCATGGTGGAACGCGCGCCACAGGCCGAACCAGCCTGGTCCCAGGTCCCTTCCAGAGGCAGGGGCAGAGGCGTTCGCTGTCCCTGTGGTCGTCGCCGCTGCCGCTGCGACGAGCCGCCCGCTTGGGACACGTACGACGAACTCGGGCCGAACGCACTCGACGCTGAACCACGGGAGCTGGTCTCGAGGCTCTCCAAACAGCCCCCCCTGCTGTACTACTTCCTCTGGCAACACGCTCGCAGTGACATGCCCGCGGAGCGAAGGTGTTCTCCGGGGGAGTGGATACGTCGGTGGGACAAGGCCCTGCAGGCCTGGTCCGACTACACGGATACGGAAGTGGTAAGTCCCGACTCTTCAACACTTTTCTTTTCCTGCCCGAGTGAAGCGGGAAATGTTCTCTCACTGATCGTATTTTATATTTCCAGCCACGGTAGCCCCCCTCCGTACACTGTCGTTGCTGCCATTTTTAGATTACAGGGTTTTCTGTGTTTTCGCTTCGGCGGTAAACTAAACATATTCAGTTGCCGCGGGTGCAATAAAACGCGCAATATAGTTTTTTACATTCAACCGCTTATTCTCACCCATGCCTCCGCCGAAAATAATTAGGAACTCAGTACGATTTATTTCTACGATA
The DNA here is from genome assembly GCA_013339765.2 of Haemaphysalis longicornis. Classification (NCBI taxonomy): domain Eukaryota; kingdom Metazoa; phylum Arthropoda; class Arachnida; order Ixodida; family Ixodidae; genus Haemaphysalis; species Haemaphysalis longicornis. Next base: position 53,030,744 of record CM023456.1, read on the forward strand.
AGTGAAACACCGGCTTGACTTACGCCTTACTGTGACCCATTCATGTAGCGCCTGTGGTTTCCACACGAATGCCTTTTTAACGTTTTTTTTTTTTTTTCGACTTCTTGGATTTTGCAGGAGGACCACAGACCACCCCCATGAATTGCCTGCAGGCCAACGTCCTCAAGACTTCGCAGCGGACTTCGCCAAGCCGTACATGAGTTGCCGCTCGGATCCACGTTTCCCGTGAACAAGGCACACAGGCATCCGGTTCAAGACATAGTGCCTCGCCATGCCCTGTTGTGAAGAATAAAATGAAGATACCACCCCGCAACTGCACTGTTTTGTCCCTGATGCTTGCGTCAGCTGTGCCGTGTTGAGGCCAACTGCGTGGCATTCATTATTACCCTGTGTCGTATCAACGAGGCTCGTAGAAGTTGGGAGAGGGGGGAGGGAGCGGGCTGTTTATTCAATGCCGTTTTGTGTAGGGTGTGCGCCGGCTATCGCCCACATTACAGACTCTATTCAGAGAGTTTTGTCTGACCGTTTTCGACGGTCCGCTCCGGTATCGGCGGCTCGCTCAGCGCAACTGGAGCCAATGCTGTTCGCCGCCAAAAGCAAAGCATGCGCCATGGCACTCCCGCTCCCTGCCGTAGCGGATCAAAAACGGTTAGTTAAAACTCGTTATTGTTGATCGTGCTTTATTCTAGAAAGCTCGTTAGCTATGTCTCATCACGCGTTACGGCTGAACCCACTTCTATTTGGTGCTGGTCACAGCTTTCTCTCTTTTTGTTTGTTTTTTTTTCGGGTGGAACTAAGTTTCAACTCCTTAAATTTCGGAACATCAATTGCCCCTTGAGCAATGCACACACCTCCGCAGTTGTTAAATTTTGTGGAAAAATAAATGGCGTTTTGCGCGACGAAGCTGTACGTGGGCTTTGAAGTGGCGGTGGCTTGTAATTTCGCGTGCAGCAATAAATTCCCGCGAATTTTGAATGTCGAAAACTGCAGTTTTCCTTTGAAGGGACACTGAAGTGAATTTGTAAAGCTCCCCCTTTTGCTTGCACTGCGTAGACTGGCTCAAATTAACACACTTTTCATCGTTTATCCGGTTGATAAGTCGGTAATTATTTTATAAAGCCCGAAAGAATAAAAACTACCATGCGCGGTCTGCGGCGGCTGCACCAACTAAAGGCTATGACGTCAGGAGGAAGTGCGAGGTGATTAGACGATGTCCAAGGTTATCATTCAAACAAGTTTCGGTTCTGTAAGCAACATGCTTGACATCCGATGTTATCGTTGGATGGGCGTTCTCGATATCTCAATAATCCTCATACTGCGCTTTTGCCATGTTTGTCGGCTCTAAAATGCCTAAGATAAGCCTCCGAGGACGGCTTGAAATCATAGCAATCACTAGCCGAGGCCTACGCTGTGGATGAACGCCCTCCGCGTAACCGCAGACGCTCAAATGCCATGCGCTTTTCCTCCATATTTGGAGCTTTCCTCACTCATACCACCCCAGCAGATATTGAATGGGCGCTTTCAGTAGCGGCGCGGATGATGTTTTATAACACCGTTTTCACACATATATAAGCTCCTTTACCGCACAAGCAACTTCGTGCGTGGCCTGAGCGGCATTTTAGAGAGCGCTTAGAAGCGGTAGCTCGAGCTCGCGACACCACTATAGTACCACTATATTTCACTATAGTGAACTACCACTATAGTTCACTATAACACCACTTCGCTGCCGAAGCCGCCGCCGGCCGCGGCGCGCGCAGCGTGCGGGTGGTTACGCGGCTGCGTCAGCAGAAAACGCTCCATGCGGTTCACACTTTACGGCCGAAATATGATGAACTCAGTATAGAAAACATCTGCCCAAAACTAAAAAATTGGGCCCATCTCCCCACGAGGGGGGACTCGAGTAAATGCGTCGCGTAGGGGGTGGGTGTATTGCGTTAACGTTAGTGTTTGGGGGGTGGTGGTGGGGTGGTAGTGAATGTGTTAACTATTATTGCTTATTACTATTAATTATTATTATTTATTTCATATATTAATTATTACTTTCGTGATTTTGCGACTCGAGTCCCCCCTCGGGGAGAGATGGGCCCAATTTTTCTTTTTTTTTTTTTGTGACGCAAGAAGTGAAGGCAAGGAGTAGGTTGTTGTAAGTCGTTATTTATTTATTTGTTGCTGTTGTCGTTGTATTGGACGCTGAGAACGACGGCTTTGTGGTCGCTAAAGTGTACTGTTAAGGGGTCTTTAAGTAGTGGTCGTGCGTTGCAGCAACTGGTGAAGACGAGATCGATGCAACTGCTGCCGTGTATCAGCAGCTTCTTGACGTAGTTTGAATGAGGCAAGGATATAAGGCGCGTTCGTAGCCTTTGATTCTGTGTCGCTTTTGTGGTGCAGTGGGAAGAGCACCATGTACCTCGCGTTCCGCCCACAGGGTCGTGGGATTGAAACCAGGCGCCGATAACTATTACTTTTTTTTATAGTGTAGGGGGAGGGGTGCGGACGGACAACAACGCTGCACCTGTTGTTGAGAGCGAGGAGGGTACGGGGGAGAGACGCGCACCTGCGCCTCGCCGCGACGCGCATGCGCAGTGAGCGTGTGGACGCCATCGCCGACGGTCGAGGGACATCGTGCGACTAAGAAACGCTCCGCGTTTAAAAAATCAACTTGCAAAAAAAAAAAAAAACGAACCCTCGGGGATTCGAGCTTATGGCTCGCAAAATAAAAATACCTAGCAGTTTAGGCCACAGGGCCACAGTCCAGCGCTGCCGGTGTTGGAAATATAAGGTATATAATGTATAACCAGTCTACACTTTTGTCTAGTTTTAGTATTTCAAGCAGCTTAGGTGCTTATTTGTTGTGTAGCGCTCGTGCACTAAGCGTCCCCCAAATTTCCACGATATCTCACGTCTAGCGATTAAGACGGAAAAGCGTTCGCAGATGTGTAGTTGTACTGCTGACCGCTGTGCTTGTTCACCCAGCGCAAAACAGTGCTTCCTGTTCCCTAGTTTTACGCTGTACGGTAAAAGCCTCAGTTGATTTTATTTTTTTAGTGCCTATATTGACTTCGCTGGCTGTTCTCCCGCCTTCAAGTGGCCTCAGATTTTCCTACTAGCCTATCAGTCAGCGAAGCATCGCATGTACGCTTGTGTGGAGCGACCTGCACTTGGAGCTTAATCGGTGTACAAACTAACAAAGTATAGAAAGGCACATCCTTCGATTCCCTAATGTGTCGTGGCTTAGTTTAACTGAGCGAACGAATTGCGACAACCCGTCGGCTGCCGGCGGACTAAACGGTGGACCGACTGACTCTGTCGGATGGTCGGCGAGCCTCGCACTAGCGCAGTCAAGCCAAGTCATCTCCTCCTGACGTCACACGAAAACGCCACAGAAAATGGGCGAGGGTGCAGAGAGGAGGGCAGCATTTTCGAATTGATTTTCCTAGGAAATAAATTCGCGTAAACGCACTCAGAGGGGTCGGAACATGGCGACTCCGCACTACAATTTGCGCTAGTAATCCCGCAATGTTTAAAAATCATTTCAGTGTCCCTCTAAGAGCCGACATGCGGAAACAGCAGCATAGCTTACTAACTAGATCGGAAGAAACCGATTCGAAGCGTGAAAGTATAATTCAGAGAGATAATTTGACGGACGGAAAGATCCCCAGGTGGTCAAAATTAATCCGGAGTCCTCCACTACGGCGGGCATCATCGCCTGCGTTGCGTCGGCGCATTAAATAAATAAATAAATAAATAAATAAATAAATAAATAAATAAATAAATAAATAAATCCCTTTAACAGGCATCACACACGCAGAAGCGCCCCGCAAGTATCAGCTCGCTCGCTGGACCCAAGTAAAGCCACACGACATTCCGTCGCAGCCGCTGTCGTCGCGGCGGAACCGCTGGCGCTTGTCATGCATCTCCCCGTTTTTTAGCGCAAAAAAAAAAAAAATACTGCAGGTACATTTGAGGCAAAACATACGTAATTAACCGGCAGCGCCCACGTTCATTTAGTTAGGAACGCTCGTTGGGTTGATTTTTGCAATAGTAAGCGAAAGAAAGTGGCAGTGCAACAACGGCAGGTGCGGGAGGAAAAGCAAGCACAAAAAGAACAGAACTCCCGCTGGCGCAGTTTCAGCCAGGGGGCGCGCGAGCGCTGAGAAGGCGGGAAATTTTAATTGCTTTGGGTTGTAGCAGTGAGCGGATAACGACCCTACAGACCTTTATGGGAATTATTGCTCTGCACTTCCGACAGCTTTCACATTGAGTGGAACGGCTTTAATTTTTTTCTCTCGCTGCTGCTCCTCATTGCTTTTGGTATACCCTTGATTTACACCCCCTCCCCCCGTTCGTTCATGTTATGGCTTTCGAAGGGTTGCGCCTCAATGTTAAGAATAATTACCGATTTTCCCGCCATGTCAGCAACCATTTACACGCATTGATTAATTGACAGCAGTCTTTTGCATTACCATGGTTATATCTTATTTCCTTCTGATCTGGAAATCCACCATTTTTCATAATCACGTGATTATAATCTCCCAACTTGTGCGGTCGCGGGATTTTTATGCGACTGGCGCCTGGACCGGGTGGTCGGGTTTTTTGTGTCTCATATTCTCAGCAGAAATGTCCTTCCAAGTCTTTTGTTAAGGTCAGTGCTATGAATCGACGGAGCAGTTCCCGACGCAGACAATGTGGCACCGTCGGACATCGATGTGTTCTGTAACCGTACAGCCCCTCCGTCTCGCATGTGACCAATGCTAGCCTACTGCAGGGAAGAACTCTTTTTTTTTTTTTTTCAGCCGGTGCTGTTGTGCTGCACATCTGTATAGAACCAGCTTTGCTTGCTCATCTATCGTCAAACAGGCGTGTTGGAAGTGATATTACGAAACCGGTTTTCTTAAGAACGAACGTCAGAATCGACCAGACAAGGACACGAAAATGAAAAAAAAAAAATAAATAAAATGTTTCCATTTTGCTTTTATTTCGACGGGTTCACTGGAATAGAGATGCTGTCGTACATGAAGCAAGACAAAGGAATTGTGTGCAATAAAGTAAAAGACATAGCTATGGTTTAATCAAGGGCAAGAAAGATAAGAAGATTCGTTGTAACGGCTGAAACTATTAAAAGAAAAAAAAGGGAAAACGTAACTTGGCGATTAACAAAACCCATCTCCGACGGAATAAAAAACACGAGAAATGTGGTAAATCAAATGCCACTGATGTGAAGCACGTTCGATGCACGTAAAAATTTCTGTCGGTGAAATGGCGTTCAACACACAGAGAAGAGAGCGAGAGAGAAAACTCTTTATTAAAGAAAGCAGATAGTTTTTCCGGCGTTTGAAATCGCCAATATACTTCTCTGCTAGGGTTGGGGGATGTAGGGAACAGCGACTTCCACGGAACTAGAGTGTACACTGTAATGAAACAGCGTTAGAGAAAACTGGTTGAACTCCCTCCTCTCCCCCGCCCTTTTTTTTCGTTTAACTTTCGGTTAAAAGCTTGTATGGAGGAAGTGCAAAAATCTGGTACTATCTCCGACCTATACTTACTTTGTAAGTGCGCACCACTCGTGTTGTGATTGTATTTTACGATTTATCGGAACAATTTTTCAAGTGTACAAAAGCGTACAGAGATGTGTCTTTGTTGTACTCCCAAAAGTACTTTTTTTATCTTGTTGCGCCTATTACACATTGCAATAATCAATCGTCCATGCATCCTTATGTATCCGTCAGTGCAGTGGCGTACCCGGGGTTCCACATTGGAACGGGAGACACACCACCCCTCTCCCGCTCCAAGAAAAATGGAAAAGGTGGGAAGAACGCGGTAATCAAGTGCGAAAATTCTCGGGTCACTTAAGTCTACTTTGAAGGCGTGAGCAATATAGCACTCGCTAATAATGAATTAAGGCGAGAGCGATATAGCCATATCCCAGGCGATAGACTTACTGCTACAGCGTGTTTGCTTTCTTTGATTGCTTTCGTTTCCCCGTATTTTGGCGTGTATTTCTTGTTCCTTCGACAGGCAGCTCTTCCCAGCTTCCCCAGAGTCAGCGTTTTCCGTGGCTGGAGTGCCCCTGTTTTACCCACGTGCCATCACGTACGCATGTGGCGCGATATGGCGATCAGCGGTGCACGCGGCCTGGCTCTGCTCCCACGCTGGAAACGGGCAGAAATGTCGTGGTGGCAACGCACTCGCCTGCTACTAGAACCCGGTTCAATTCCCGCACCAACTCAAATGTGTTTTTCATCCCTTACTGTGGCCGTACTGGACAACAGTAACAACGCAGATTTTTCGCAGAATGGGGTACTTCTAAGGCTTTCACCCTCCACCCCATTGGTCACTCTCTATCACCGAGAAACCGTACGGGCGCCTTCTCCAAACCAACACCCTCCCCTGTCGCGCTAGACTACACGCAATTTATCCATCTGTATTTCCCTCTCCTTAATGTCCCGACTGCGGAGCCGACGAAACAGTTGCTCATATCATTTGTCAATGCCCTTAAAACTCATTCCCTCTCATCTCTTGCGTGGAGCACTGGGAGGCGGCGTCAGACAGCTCGGATACGCGGGTCCAGCAAGGACTCGCTGAACGAGTAGCCCTCCAAGCGCTGTCACCACTCGTCGTTGACCCAACGGTTCCAGAATAAAGCTCTCTCTCTCTCTCTCTCTCTCTCTCTCTCTCTCTCTCTCTCTCTCTCTCTCTCTCTCTCCTCTCTCTCTCTCTCTCTCTCTCTCTCTCTCTCTCTCTCTCCTTAAAGCAAGAATGGCGGTCGTGCTAGAGCAGGCACGGCAACCTTCAGAGGTGGAGGGCCGAGTTACATGAGCAGACACGGCGGTGGGCCGGTCGACAAATCCTAAGGAGGGAAGGGGGGGGGGGGGGGGGGCTTTGCCGGCAAAGATAAAAAAAAAACAGTGCATCGACAACAATAATATTTCACAATAAGTGTTAATAATCTGCTAAAGTGTAAAGAAAGGGACAATGACAACTGAAACCCATCAATTCTCTTTTCTTGTCTACCGTCTAACGTACGGCCATTTGAGGTCAAACCTGGTGAGTCGGCCGGAGGGGGTGGGTGTTCTGACGACGTGCTGGGGTCCGCATAATGCTACCCATCGGGCCGCATGCGGTCCGCTGGCCGCAGGTTAATTGCTCACATATTTACCGCAAAAGGATCGACATTTGGGAGAGTTGGTATTGGTATAATCATATTGAACGGGAGACACGAGAGAAAGAAAACGACAGTCCTGCCAACTTCCTTCTCTCGTGTATGTGCCCACTACGCTGTCTTTCAGGGTACAGAATATTTCTAGGTTATCCACAGACCAACAACATTGAAACAGATGCAATATTATAAATATCGTTCCACAAGCGTCCGGATCGCACATGAGAGAACCGATGAATTGAATGCGTTTTTGGTACCGTAGATGAGGGCTGCGCTATGTTGATTATATAATCTGCATGGTGTGAAAACAGAGGGTTCGAGTGGGCTACGGACATGGGCTTGTTGTGAAGTATGCACAGAAGAACGATTTGACACCAGAGTTGTAATGGCTCTGTTGAGGTCACATGCACATACCCGGGATTAAAGTCCCTTGAGCTAAAGCAGATGAAGGGACTTTACCCGGGATGAGACTCAAACTCAACCGTAACCAATGTATATACATGTATAAAGCATTTGAACCCACGAATAAATAATTTAAAGTGTTTTACGATTAAAACGCATGAAAAACATCTGTTAACACCATTTTGAAGGTAGAAGAACAGCAAGCACCTACAAATACTTTCGGTTTCGGTTTGGACGTTCAAATATCATCACCGGGGCTCCAGATGGCACTGCCGCTGGCGCCGCTGCGGCAGCCGCCGATTCGCGTGAAGGCGACTGACCAAGGCAGCCGACAGCGAGTGGTTGTATCGTTACTAAACTTTTCTGCAGGAGAGCGCCCGGTGAGTATGTTTTCCCTAATTGCTCATTAACCGAGTAGCAGACCGTCAACTGCAACCGATTGTTTAATTAAATATTATTTACCGAGCGCCTACCCATCTTGACTCGTCAGCTGCTCTGAAGGCCCGTTGAACCGTTCGTCGCTGCATATTTTACAGCTCACCCGCTCCGCTGCGCGATGCGTAAAATATTTCAAAAGTTCCACTCTAAAATTTCTGCTTTTCCGATAAGCCTCTAGAGTTGGTCTCATGTAAACTAGGGTGCGTGCGTTATCGCTCATGGGGAAATAGTTGTTCTCCCGCAGTTAACTCTGCCGGAGTTTTAATTGCTTAAGTTGTTCTGCGCCGCGCAGTATCGCCACCTGATTGTTTCAAAGTGGAAAAGTGACGCACTACGGAGATCGCTAAAAAGCTATTGGTTTTGATGTCAGAGCGCAGCATTAATTACTGAGACGTAAACGGGTGGAATTTTCTTTTGCCCCCCACACCGACAGTCACCCGTGCAGCGGAAAATAAAAATAAAAAAGAGGAAAGCGATTCTTAGTTTGCTGCCTCACGGAATTGAATTGTTCCTTTGACACATTTATAGCGAGCGACGATTGATCACAATGCCAGCACTCCTTCGTTCCGTTTTCACTTGTTCCTCTTTTTCGACACACGTATCATTTTCTCTCTGTTTTCGCAACCATTACCCATCCCGTCATCAACCTGATGAGCTCGCGAAGCGCCCGTGCGCACGCACTTTATCTTTTGTGTCGTGAAATCGGGCAAATTCTAGAATGTACCTCATCATTCGTTTTTGATTTGTTAAGACCCGATTGGGTGGGCGAGGGAAAACAGCTGTAGCGATAAAAACAACTAAGAACACACAACTGCACGAACGCGTACGAGTAAATAGTGCGCCTCAGCTAGCAGTGTATGGGCGGTGGCGATGCGTACAAGTAACAATGAACATTGTGCTAATTTTACTTGTTTAATCAAACCCTCATTGTAAAATCAGAGGCTTGAATCTGCGACCGTGAATCCGGTGGCGGCTTACTGCGCTGCTAGCTTGGACCTCACAATAGCCTCCAATGCGCGTACGCCATATTGCGCGGAATTAACCCGGCATATTTTTTTTTGTGCTTTGATTCTTCTGTTTCATGGGAACCCGGGGTGAGGGGCAGGCAATGTTTTCAAATTTCAACTGATATACACGACAAATCCCCATTGACCTTGAACTTGAAATTTCGGTTTATACGCGTTTATTCCACCTGACCATTAAAAAAAAAATGTTGCTTATAATTTAAATGCGCTCAAAGTGGACTGTGCATTCTAGATGCGGCAATTTGTATATTTAGTTGGGAGTGAAGGGCTCATTGAGGAAAATAATAATAAAAAAAAAAGGCTGGCAGTCTACAATGCCGAGGGAGGCGTAGGAGAATGATTAGGTTTTTCTCTTTTACTGCGACTAGTGAAGCTAACATTCTAAATTCATATAAGAAAGACATTGCAAACCCGCGTCCAGGGTATAAACTTAAGCCACATCTCGTGGTTGGTAAAGCATCCAAGATCTAATCAGAAAAAAAAAAATATATATATATATATAAATATAAGCATTTTTTAATTAATTTTAGGCCGAGGGAGTGGCCTTCGTCAGGTCTAGTCCCTCAACCGCGAAGCTTTTTTTTTTTCTTGTCATGCGCTGAAAAGTTTCTAATTTTAATTTTTTCATAACGTCAGCAGCAGCAGTTGTCTGCCAGTTGGCGGCTCTACTCTCTTTGCAGGCACAACACAATCTTTTTGTTTGTTTTAGGCGTCATTAATGGAGCAAGTTTTGAAAGAAGTCTCTCGACACCGCATTAACTTGCGCTGCACATACTTTCCTTAATTGCGTCTGGTTCTGCCCATCAAAGCCAGTTATGCGGGGAGAGGAGAGAAGTGTCTTTAACTTATTTTTTTGTTCCGGGTGAAGAGGGAGAGAGAGAGAAAAATTACCACAGCCATGCTGTCACGCCTCAAAGAAATCAAAGCCCCTTTTTTTAAGAGAATTGGTTAAAACTGAAGCTGTCTCCCATACAACCCGAGTCAAAATCCAAAATCCAAACTGTTCCAACCGCCTCTGAATGGTGCAAGCGGATAGATCTCAGCTTCATAACGTGAGAGGCCCAGGTTTGATTACGACCACGGGAAGCATGTTTAAAGACGATAGTCTATTTTTGGGCTACTTATATATAGAAATTTTGGTCCGTCTGTCTGTTTGTCTGTGACTCGATTCAGCCACCTGGCCAAAGTGAAACTGAATCTGCGCAATGGCCAAATCTAAACGTCTAAGTCAGGTGGCAGTGTTCATAGTTGTCAACATTGTTGAACCAGAACAAAACATTACATGCAAATATAAGGCACAAAATCAATGCACAAGTGATATTTGCAGTATTCCCTTATTAAAAAATTCATGGATGCTTGGTTTTTGCGATATCGAATGAAATGCTACATCAACTGCGGAAAATTGCCGCCTGTAGTTACCTGCACCACTATAGCTCCTGGCGGAATTTTAAGAAATAAACGACAATAGTAATGAAAGGTTCCCCTAGACAGGTTTCACATTCCGCTTGGAACGCTCGTGGAGTAGGGCAGCGTGGTTCTATAAACGTTGTAGGGGGTGCCTCGAATCACGCGTGTCTCCGCTGTATGGCACCGCTGTCATCAGGGCACCCGGCCTGGAGCAATGAAACGCGGTAAATTGAAATAGACTTGAGCAAACTTCTAGCGTGCCATCTTGGGAGGAACGAGACGGGAGAGGAACAGCATGAGGTGAGCGGGAAAGAGAAGGGAGGCATTTACATGGCAGGGGTGCCAGTTGAATATCATCTTTCGTTGACATTTGCAACAAAAGGAGCAGATACACAGCCATTTTTTTCTTGAGCCACTTGACGTGCCGTTGTGAAAACCCATTTGTGTATAAGCTGCTTTCCGGAGTGTGTTATGGGCATAATTTGGATTTCGGACCTTGACTTTGGACTTTGAAGACATCAGCTTTCGTGCGGAAAAAGCTTTGCATTTTGACCATCTTTCACTTCACCCGCAGTCATCACCACCCTCAGGGAGTTGGCTTTCCTGCCGTGGCTTTTGGTGGGAATGGTCCCCATTCAGTGAGGCAAAGAAATCTTTGCTTTAAAATTGTCATCATCATCATGACCAGCCTATCTACGCCCACTGCAGGGCAAAGGGCAGGGCCAATTATCCCGGTCCTGTGCCAAGTGCGACCAATTTATCCCCGCAAACTTCTTGATCCTCATCGGCCCATCTAACTTTTCTGCCGCGCCCCCTGCCACGTTTGCCTTCTCTAGGGATCAACTCTGTTGCCCTTAATGAGCAACGGTTATCTGCATTCGCATTACATAACCCGCCCACGCCCATTTCTTCTTCTTAATTTCTACTAATACGTCCTTAACACATGTTTGTTCCTGACCCACTCCACTCTCTTCTTGTCCCTTAATGTTACACCTATCATCTTCCATTCTATTGCTTCTTGAGTATGTAGTTAGGGGTAAACCCAAACTCCTAGTGCCACTTTGGTGGGGCAATTGAAATGCTGCGGGTTTTTGGGGAGACTTCTCCCTTGGCTTTAGGCTTGGCTTCGGCTGCCCGCTTGGTCTGGTCGTCGTTTTGACATTTCGTCCCCATGCAGGTGCGGCAGCTATGAGTGGCAAGGCAGCAATGCCTGGCTCACCCAGGAGGAGGGCAGCCCCCACAAGAGGCCGAGTCTCACGGGCGGTGGCACCGGTGAGTGCGTGAATGCCCTGCGCTCTTCATCCTCGTCAACCTTCTCACCCACGGGCTTATAGAGAGGCTCGATAGAAGTGACAGGGTAAAGAGGAGTCCAAAAGTATGTCTGGAAGTAAAAAATGTGCACAAAAAGATTGCAGACAATAGGAAAGTTGGCTTCTTTGCACAGTTTGCTCATGGTTTTTTTGTAAATTAATGAGGTGCAAAAGCACGAATATTATGTGAGTGCAAGTTTTATGCTCTAGGCACGGTGCTTCATACCCGATTCTCTTTTCTTAGATGACAGTTGCCCTTGTCAGATCACAGTACAATGACAAGTGGTGGTATTCTGTAATCATCCCACTATCTTCCTAATTTCGTTCAACTTTGATCTCCCACTCTTGCCTTTCGATTGAAAAGTGTTTTTTTTTTTTTTTCGTCTTCAGAGTCGGGAAAAATAGCTCGGAATTCTCACTTTTTTTTCTTGTTTGTTTTGTACTGCATTCTCTACCACAGACACCACAGCACTGGATAAAAAATTACACTGTTTTGAGTGATTCCGAACTGATGACCGAATGGTCCAAAGGTTTCCAGATGTACCCGTGAGTTCTCCCTGTGTTTGTGCCGTCCTTTGACCCAGCAGAAGAGGATGGGGAACCGGATTTCCACTGGGACGACTACATGGAGTGCACCCAGAGTGAACCCGTGCCAGCAACTGCCTTTGCTCACGTGAGTTGGCTGACAATCCACTTTGGTTGCCACACCGGTTCCGTCTTGCTTAAAGGGGCCATTAAGACAAAATGCAGCTTTGCTCAGTTTGGAAAAAGTAGCCTTTGTTGACTCACCCAGCTCCATTTCAGCTACGAAAGATTTCTTCTAAAACCGGAAAAATGCGAGAAATGTTGAACTACTTTCAAATTTCACGCTGCCGTGGTGTATAATGGGGAGGAGTGACGTAATACAGGGCAGCACTGAAAGCATGGTTATAGCTGCATGTTCGCATTCAAGTGAGATGATCAAAGATGATCAAATGGAACCAGGGTCTCCATCGGCCAGTCATGCTACTTGGCAGTGGCTTGTGTCGGCTATTGCCAATCACTTCAGATGAGACTCTCTGACGCCATAGAGGCTGTGTTCCAATTCGCGGGCAGCTTGGTAGACAGCTTACGAAGCAGTCGAATTAGACATCTAAAGGAATGAGAATTCAGGCGGCGCAGCGGTCACGAACGCAATACCGACACAGACGACAGCCTTGTAGCAGACATGTTTAGAAGCGCAAGCCGCAGGTTTCGTAAATAATGATACCGTTATTATTAGAAACATTACGTTATTTAAAAATTTAAATCGTTTGCATTGCTAGTGAATTATACTAAATATTTCAATAAAAGAACAAGTGCTCTTGTTACAACATTTATAGGCAAAGAGGGGGCGCTGGCATCACTTATTAGTTTAGACAGGAAGGTAGCCTGCATCATTGCTGACTTTGATGCTGTCTCCTCGAAGCAGTCTTCATTGACTGCTTTGTTTGAATTGGAATGGGGCTTAACATGGCGGACAGTCCGCGAAGCCGACAACAAAGCCGTCTAAAGGGTAAATTGGAACGCACCCAGAGAAATCGCCGGAAAGGGGGTGGGGCGTTGGCACTGCTGCATTAATTTTTCCTAACATCTCAATTATTTGTTTGAAGTTTGGGATAAAGTTGGTACCATTGTTACCAGGACAAAGCAGTCTTGTTAAAAATGAACCAAACCTGCGTTTCCTCTTCATGGCTCCTTTAATTAGAGCTCCTCTTCTGCCTGCTCGATGCCAGGTGGAGCACAGCTTGGAGAGCGGTCTGCGTCCCGGCATGAAGCTGGAGGTGCCGCTTGGCTCGGCCGACGGCGGCAACGGTGGTACCAATGGGGGCACCGGTGGTGGTGGTGGCAGCGTGTACTGGCTGGCCTCGGTGGTGACCACGTGCGGTCCCCTGCTGTCCCTGCGGTACCTGGGCTATGGGGCCGACCGGTCGGCCGACTTTTGGTGCGACGTTGGGGCGAATGAAGTGCACCCGCTTGGATGGTGCGCACGCAACCACAAGCCGCTCCGACCACCCCAGGGTGAGTGGCGGTTCTGTTTGTTAAAGCGAAAGCTTTCTTAGTGGGACCGATGGTGTCCTGTCAAAGAACTAACAGCAGTTTTTCCATAGACCGGTTGGTCGACCGGAAAGCTTCTGAGCAGATTGCTCGCTTGTCACACATGGCGCGTGTGTGAAAACTGGGCTTCCATCTTGTCAAACGGTTACTTGAAAATCATGAAAAACGGGACCGTTCTATAAGCACAATACATGCTTCGACCATGAAGGGGGAGTGGAACCCAGGGTATACACCGTATTTACTCCGATTCTAAACCGCGCACCTTTTCCCGCACTATAATAGACTGAAAAATCGCATGCGCGTTAGAAATCGGATAATCCGACAACGGAACTGCCCAAACAGCTAAAATTTCGTTCCACCATCGCATCACCCCTCTCAAGAAGTGGCGCCAAAGCTTTTAGCAACAATTTTTGGATCTAGGAGGCACCTAGGCTTTCTATCGGCATTCACACAAATCGTCAAATTATTCTAGTTGCGCCGCTTGGTAACAGCAATGGCAGCTGTCGGCAATGAAGGTGCGCCGCTTCCGCGGGTTACAAGTGGCTTCCTACCCGTTCACAAACGAGCGGTGGCTGAAGCGTACGCCTCTAGAGAAGCCTCGCGGTATGGGCGTGCGAGGCGTGGGCCACGATCCCATCGAACATGGTGGAACGTTCGTTTCAGGAAGTGTGGCATCGCGAACGCGGCCTTAACGGAACCGATGACGAGATGTTGCGGTTCAGTGAAGGTGACAAGGAGCTATCCTGGAGAGCGATAAGGAGTGAGATGAGTGAGATTACTTCTGGAAATAAATCGCCCCGTTCCTCTCGCATTCGTTTTTCTTGCTCACAAAGTTCCTTACAGCGTTGCAGATCGGAGGTGCAAGTTTTTTCGGTTTTTTGCCTGGAAAATCGGGTGCGCGTTAGAATCGGGTAATTACGGTACCTTGATTTCATACACCACGTATGGGTACACACTTAGATCGTTTGTAGATGCGTTTACGTAGTGCTTGAAAAATCAGCGCATGGGTTTATTTTGTGTTTGCGATTTAGGTCTTCGAAGGTTTGCTGGTCTATTGGACACATTTTTAACGGAAGTTTTAACATATTTCTGATGCACTTTTGATGTCAGGAAGGCTTCTCTCAGCTTTATTTCTGTGTACGCCTCGCAGGGTTAGTGAAGTCGCCATTTTTGCACGGATGGCATTGGATTGTTGTGATAGCTGATATTGCAGGGGAATAGCAGCCACCACAGAAATCAATCAAACCGTCAATGCACTGGTCAGTAAATCAGTCAGTCAATCAATCAATTTTTTATTATTGCTGACACTGGGGAGAATAAAATATTGTGTACTGGTTGTACCTCAGAGTGAACGTCACTGCATTGTGATGGTTGGATCGGAGAGCGATGGCAGCCCCGAAAATCAGTCACTCAATAAATTAATCAATCTTCTGGTACTCCTGAAAGTTCAAGGCAAGAACAACGTGTTGCGTACAGGGACCCCGAAACCATACCTACCAAATTGAATCAATTCATCTATTTGTTTTTCGATATCTTTTTTGTATTTGGTTTGATTGTAGGGTTTAACGCGCCAACGCAACGCAGGCGATGAGGCGCGCTGTAGTGGAGGGCTCCGAATTAATTTTGACCACCTGGGGATCTTTAACGTGCGCCGAAATCTCGTACACACGGGTGTTTTTGCTTTTCGTCTCCATCAGAAAAGCGGCCGCCGTGGCCGGGTCCATGTCTTCGTTTTATTTTCCTGTAAATTACAGGCACTGTAGAGTACACCGATGGTTTGGTGTCAAGCACAAGTTGTGACAGGCATCCTTGTTTTAACAGTTATGGTAGTGGTGGTCCTTAGCAGAGCACACAAGAAGACACTGGGTATTTGCCTTAATATTGAAGGGAAAAAATTGTAGCAGGTGATACATAATACTAATAGTTCGGTAGGGCACACAGAAAAAAAAGCAGCTGTGCTACTGTAGCACGGTTATGCGAGTTTACAGAAAAAGAACAAAAACTCTAGTTCTTGTAGTTTAATTGTCCTTTGTTATATTTTACTGGAAACTGAGATGTCTGAAAACAACATCTGTAAAAATGTCAAACTGAATGAGTTATGCTCAGGATTTAGAAAAAAAAAAACAAGAAAACAAAAACCAAAAAGAAAACTATTCTGCGCCATATTTGTGCTTGTCATCCAGTGCACTGTGTGTAAGAATATATTCACCTTTCAACGTTATGACTTCTTTTGGTGTGGGCATTTGTTGTTTTGTTTTTTCGCATTGTGTTCAATGTCATGACAGGATACGTCGTATCAGAAAAGGTGCACAGATATTTGAAACTTTAAAGGCTTCGCAAGTAAATGCTTTCTGTTGAATTTTATTCTCAGCGATGTATTTACCTTTTGAAGTATGGGAATTTCGTCTAACATTTGAAGTTCAAAAAACAAAAATCTTTGCACAGCTTGCACTATTGGTGCAAGCTGAAGAAACAGTAGAGGTGGCGGCCCCACCTAGCTTATTCTTGGGTCAGCTAAGTTTATGCGTGGTTAATTATGCTTGGAGACTCAGTCAAATTGCCTGCGTGTTGTCCTCGTTAGCCCCCCCAAAAACAATGAACCAATGAATGGTCATTAAAGTATGTACTATGTAGACGAGCTTGTAAATCC
Organism: Haemaphysalis longicornis; assembly: GCA_013339765.2. NCBI lineage: Eukaryota > Metazoa > Arthropoda > Arachnida > Ixodida > Ixodidae > Haemaphysalis > Haemaphysalis longicornis. The sequence goes on from CM023456.1 coordinate 53,047,208, forward strand.
AGATCTTCTCCAACTTGCTGACGTTTCGCCGCCGCTTCTCCGCCGCGGTATTCGGGGTTGGACCGAAGTCGTCTCATCTGTTCTCAAGTAGACCCTCCTCTCCCTCTCTTTCTGTCGCCCCATCTCTTCGTCCATCGGAGACCCGGGTGTTGCACCCGACATGGATTTCCGAACTTGCCGCTGAAAGATCTCCGTGACTGGCAGGCCCAGATCGTTTTATGCACAGCCTTTCACAGCTTTCCCAAAGTGGATCGTGCAAAGCACATTCTAGAACCGGCAGCAGCCAACTTCGCGAACTCGGCATCTGTAGCGCAAGCTTCCGTGTGCTCTTCACTTCAGGCGCGAACGCATGTGATTGGGCGACGAGAAGAGCATGTGAGAGATCGCACCATGAACGCTGGGCAGTGTTCTTGAAGGTCCAGCTGTGGCGGTGCGTGTGATGACATCATAGCTAGGCAAGTGTTGGCTCCACCTTTGCGGTTGGATGAAGGTAGTGCAGAGTGCCTCGCACCGAAGGATTTTTTTTTTTTAAATTCTTTTTTTGCATACGCTATTGAACAAAGCTCAACCTTTAACATCTCTGCTGTTGAAACGACAGATGCAAGCTAGCTCATGCACTCAACATGCCAATTTTTCTAGCTTCATCGATTGGCGCACGCTTTCAGGGTTGTTTTTCTTGCATGACACTAATGCTGCGCAGGAAAGCCTAGCATGCAGGTGATTCATGCAAGATGATCCATGCATTAGATGGAACTACGTTGTTATTTTCTTTCGCAAGCTATGTCCAAATCCGTCCATACTAGTTTTGTCCGCCTCACAGTGAACATGACGGAGGGGCCTTATCCTTTTTCTTGTCATCTTTGAGAGAAGCGGAAGTACCGTATTTATTCGAATATAAGGCGAGATTTTTTCCAAAATGCGTAGTCTCAAAGTCATACCCCCCTAATATTCGAAGCTCAGTGCGTATATATATAAAACCCTCGCCTTATATTCGAGATAAATACGGTACTTCCGCTTCTCTCAAAGATGACAAGGAAAAGGATAGGGCCCCTCCATCATGTTCACTGTGAGGTGGACAAAACTAATATGGAGGGATTTGGACATAGCTTGCGACAGAAAATAGCAACGTAGTTCCGTCTACTGCATGGATCATCTTGCCAAAATAGAGAAGTCGATGGCAGAAACGCTGGCTAAAAACCATACGGCAGCACACCCACTTCCATAGTTCAAAGATAAAGAGAAGAGTACGGCAGGTTGGTCCTACTCAACGTGGATGGCAGGGAAAAGTAGAATGGAGGGGCTTTAGGTGCGACTAGGTTCCTATTGGATATTCAAACTGAACCCTCGCCTTATAATCGAATAAATACAGTGCCTGAAGGATATTGCTGCCAATGAATTCGCTGCTGCCACTGCTTATACTTCCACAGCATCATTACTGCAGTGCGGCAGTACATGCATTGGGATTTTTCAATCAAGAAAGCCAGCATAGCCAGGCAAACAGCATTCGGAAAGCGCACAAGAGTACACGCATATACTCTCCACGGGGGTTTTTGCCGAACGCGGCAAAAACAAGAGGACGGAGGCAGAAGGGAGCAAGTTCTTCAAATCTGGTTGAAGCGGAACTACGCGGCGGTGGCTCTTCAAAGGTTGGGGATTCTTAAAAAAAAGCAGCTGTGGATGCGGCGGAGAAGCTTTAGTCACACCGGCAGCCACTAGCACGCCCAGTTTTTAACTTACTCCACTACTTGGAGGGATTACTCTGTATTCCCAAATTTCTGTGGAAAATTGCGTTCCTATGGAAAACGTTGGCAAAGTTTTTTATTCCATTGTTGTGCCATCTTGTCACAAACTTTTTATTTTCAATGCAATTTATTTTTGTAGCCGGGTCAATTCAAGTTCTTATAGCTACATATTCGGTTCAGTTGGCAGCGAATTCGACTACTATTCATATTTGATTCAGAGTAAAAAACGTGACATTCGTTTATCTTTACATATCAGGCTTTGGGATTTCTTTGTGCGACACGCAGCAATTAAGTGAGACACGTCAGTGGCTGGCTGGTAAACAATCTTAGAAACAAACACAACTCTGGTTGGCTCTTTAATATTACGCTAGTCAGCCTCGGTTACCTTGCTTCAAAATTGCAAAATATCCCATTGAAGAAGCTGCCACTCTGTAGCTTGCAACCTGAGTGTTTAACTGTGCGCTGTTTCTCTTTTCTTGCTTGGTGCAGTGCGTGACTGGCAGTCATCTTGGACAAGCACTTGGACTGGGAGAAGCTGCTGCACGATGAGCTCAAGAGTGCTGTCACAGTGCCGGCCTATGTCCTTGAGATGGTGAGAGTACAATCCAGTGATCAATCCAGTGTCAATCCAGATGGCTTAATCCGGACTTCATGAAAACAGGGAAATGCGGGACAAGGGGACCGGTGGAAATGATCGGCAATTCAAAGTGTTTAAGGGGGGAAGCGTCTTAAAGCAACTTCTTTTAATTTTCATTGGCAACTCGTACAAAGTGTTTAAGGGGGGACACTGGTCTTAAAGCAACTTCTTTTAATTTTCAAGTAAACTTTGTGACACTTGTTAGTCTTGCTGCTTTTTTCCCCACTGATTTCATGCATGGCATTATTTTTGAGTAAGTCAATTTGTGACTAAGATAATTAAAGATAACTAGTCATTTTTTGAGGATCATAAAACTGACAATGACAAAACTATGAAGTGTTGATCATAAAACTGTAAGTGCTTTATATTTTCCAGTGTACTATGACCCTGGTGAGTGCGGTTTTTTGATGTGAGAGCCGGTTTTTGATGTGAACTATAATGGCATCAGTGGCAAGGAACCATTTTGAGTGCCCATTTCAGACACCAAAGTTTAATGAGCTGTAAAATTAGTTCCAAGCGGTGCATCAAGAAACCGCTTCTCTTATTGCAATCACCACTGTTCATAGTATTGGAAAATGTAAAGATTACAGTGCTATGACCAACACTATTTTGTCTATTTTTCCTCCAAAAATGGCTAATTATCTCTAATTATCTTGGAACTAATTGACCTACTCAAAAAATAAAGGCACATTTGAAATCAGTGGAGAAGTCTGAGAAGTTTCACAGAGTTTACTTAAAAATTAAAGGAAGCTGTTTTAAGAGCCGTGTCCCCCCTTAAAGGAGCCATGAAGAGAAAACACAAGTTTGGTTCATTCAAAAGATTGTCTCGTTAGAATCATACTGACACCACTTTTAATGTAAACTTCGCTCAAATAAGCTACATAATTAGGAAAAACGGGAATGGTCATGTGACCCACCAGCTCATTTCCCGCAACAGAACCTATGATGTCACATGAGCTAAGCTCTGCGATTGGCGGAGGCTGGCAGAAGCAGACGCAAATTAGGTAGAGCTTACAAACTAGACGAACGAGCGATTTGCGCTTAAATTTAGGGCACATTCTTTACAAAGCAATAAGAATGATGGGACAAACAGTGGAAGTTACGAAAGCACATGTAAACATAGAAGTACTGATGCGTTCTGCTGTTCGTACTGCGCACGCATGCTTGGTTTAGCTGCACAGCACTACGGGGCTTGGGGTTGTCTCAGACGACACTGGCCGATTGACGCAAGCAACGGTGTCTTACGTGACCCCATTTGTCGAGCGAGCACTGTTTCAGGGAACGAATATTTTCTCCCAGAACAAAAACAAGCCAGGTTTAAATGCGGGCAAAAACAAACCAAATGCTTGCCACGGTATGGTGGCGCCATCTAGGTTACGGAACGTAAAGAAACGCGGGAACAAACCAACACCGCTGTACAGGGTGGAGACAACCTTTGAATGGTCCCGTGCCGCCGCAATTGGGCCAACGGGCTCAACGCGTTATTCTTTTCGTTTTCCCACGAGACCTAGCAACGCGAAACAGACAATATGATTCAAACTTCTTCAGTAAACCGCGTTGCGGTGATAATTTTAGCGCGGTTTTGACACAATGACTTGCTTCGGCGGCGAGCGAGCAACCGAAAATGGCGGCGCCAGCGTATACGTGTCTCTACCCTGTACGGCGGATGCGTGAATGAAGGTACTCTAGGCTGCAGAGCGGTCGGTTCCTGTGATGTCATTTGGGACCACGAAAACGCACGATTGATAGGGAAAAATCAAAATTTTAACCTAAATTGTTTAATTTCTCAGTGAATAAAGCACCGTTTGTATCCGGACAAGCGCTGGGGGCACTATAAAACACGAAATCTTTCGAATAAACCAACTGTGCATTTTCTCTTCATGGCTCCTTTAAGTGTCCTTCAGTTTTTTTCGTCTCTAAAGGTGGGTGGCAACAAGCCCGTCCCCTTGCTAGTGAGTGCTGCTGTAAAGCAGCGTTTAATTAATTAGGGTGAAAGGTTAGACTACAAAAGACTGGAATGAACATTTGTAATTTGTGAGGCAGCAGAAAGCCACTGAAATGCACACCGACATCGAATTGGAAGCGGCATTAAAGGGGCACTGACACAAAAATTTTGCATCTTGTTTTTTTTTATTGCGATAAGTAGCTAGTGACCTACTTATAACCTGTAGAAACCTCATTTGCTTCAGCGTGCGACACTTGTTTAATTAGAGGCATTTTCAATGCGGCCAGTCGCAGTTTCGGTTTCAGCGAGTGCCGCGAAACGATGGATTTTGTGGATTTTGTGTGAACAAAGCTGACCACGTGACCGTCGGAGGGATATCACAGAGCAGAGCCGCCGTAGCACTGTCGAATCCGCATCGACGGCAGTTTCTGCGAATGCCCCCACGTACTGATCTCGTGAGGCGCTTAATTAAAAAGCGACCGTGGATGTGACGCAGGTGCTGCGAGTGCAAATGCTACCGCGGCTAAAGAACGACGCGCGACGCTCGAGACGGTGGGTGGCAAGACGCGCGCTGGGAGCAGCCGGCCGGTCTGCCTACAGGTCCGCCTACAGATGTGTTCGGCTTAGCACTGCGGCGGATATTCGAGTGCCGCTCTCGTAAGCGGTGCAGATGACAATTTTTAATGCAACCCGCCATCACATCATTAACTCCTTTCTCATGTAAGCCACCATGGTCGGGACTTGGGGACAATTTCGTGCAGCGGTAACAAGCTTTCACTCGAGCTACCTGCGCCGGCCTGGGCCACTTCGCGGCCGTGGCCGCCGCCTGCACAGCGACCGTGCGGCTAGCTCAGTGGGCTTTTCGTGCCTCCGGCGCGTTTTCGCATCCAATGGTAATAAAAAGTAATAGAAACAGAGTGCCTGGAATCGCTGTAGAACTTTGGTCGCGGCCAGCTGCCCGATTAGCTGACGAAATCACGGCGCCTCCGCCGCCAACGATCGGGTCGTTCGTTCTCGAGAGCAGAAGCTCCGCCCTCCGGCCCTCCGATTGGAGCGGCGAGCCGGGCGAGCCGGCAAAAAACGCCGGCAGTGCGGAAGCGGCAAACACAACTCGTGACGTGTTTGCATGTTGATTTATTTACAATGATATCCTCAGGATGTCGATTGCGCGTGGTCCTCTGCTGGCTGCTCGGTTGCGTTTCGCACACTTTAAAATTGATTTTAAATATGTTCTAGGCTGTATTCGCCGCTGATATTTTGCAGATGATGTATATGTGTTCCCACCAATCTATCTCCGAAGTTATCTCGCCTTCAAAATTTTGTGTCAGTGCCCCTTTAAGCCAATTTCTAGGTTGGCCAGTTTTTATGCGACACTTTTTGAAGCCATTTGTCCAAACACTGAGACAAACAAAACCAACAAAAATGTGCAGATTTTGAGTTCGGACCAGCAGAGACAGCAAAGTGTGGAGAAAGCCGAACAGATGACAATTGTGCTCAGTGGTACCACAGTAATTTTCTGAGCTTCTCCACTGACGGCTTCATTGTGCAAAAAGGACTGAATGTCATGGCTTGCTTAGATTATCTTGCTTTATGAAATATTGTGCTTCAAGGTTATCTTGCTTTATGTATATATGAAAGGGGTGTCCACTTTCAATCCATGGAGGGAGATTTCTTTAGACGTACCAGCCAACTTTTACATACTAGCTCACTACGCCGAATCCGTGCAAGTTAAAAGTATGACATCAAATGTGGTGTACAGCTGTGCTGGGACACAATAACACCATCTGTTCGGTTAATCTTCTGTCTACGCTTGTATTTGCCTTATAAAACATTCCCTACACCAAAACTGTGTGAGCATTGCAGGCTCAAAAGCGCATCAAACCTGGTTGAACCTACTGATTTGCCTTTGCAATCACCTGGGTAGATGTAGTTCCACTTCAGAGGGCTGCCCTCAAAACTCTTCTCAACTCTAGGCGTGCATAAAGACTAAAGCTGTTGCCATTTCTGCTGTAAAAGAGAAGCTATATAAAAGGGGCATATGTAGAGGGAGCGTATTACAGGCCATTAGACTTCACCACTTGGGCTACCCAGATGAGACTAAGGGGGGACTAAATATCACAACATATTTGCTAATTCCTGTCGATTAACCGGCAACAATACCTGAACTTTTCACAGTTACTGTGTGGTCAAGTGCTGAAAGCAAGCATGAAATTGGCTTTCTATCACATAGAATCCAGAAGCTATGCAACTCTGGTTTGACCTGTAGCACCCAATAATTTTGTGTCCTAAATGCCACTGAATTACGCATCTCTGCTCCATTGAAGTTACAGAGGATGTGAATACTGTTCCCATTCTATTCTTTGTCACGTATGCAGGCTACTGGTAAAGATGGCTAGTGTCATATATTGTGGTGCTTAATAAGTTATACATAATGTCACTGTTTCTACATAAGCCAACTGGGAGCCATAAGCATTCTGGTGCAGTTTGAACCTCACAAAATTCGACCCATATCTCCTGTGACATTATGGGTGCTGTTTGACCTTATGGCAAAAAAAAAATAATAAAAGAAAAGTTGTGAAAGAATAATGGCTGTGATTGAAAGCGTTTTTGAATCATTTATATAAAGTGTTTAGAGCACACAGAAGAAAATAAAGAAAAGGAGACATTTTTTTTTGGCAGGCTAGCTTCCTGACTCAAAAGAAATGATTGATGGCAAGCGCTGCGTGCATTGCTCTTGTTTGTTCTCCATCTGCCTCCGTCGCACGCATTGCAGAAGGGTTCGGCACCGATCGACCAGATCCAGCCGGGCATGAAGCTTCTTGTCTTGGAGGAAGAGAACCCGCTCAATGGATGGGCTGCCTCGGTGAGTTACTTGCCTTCTTTTGCAATTCTCTCTTGCTGCAATCCCTTCAGGGAGTAGCACCTTTTGTAAAGGTTCAGCAGCATACGTAACGTCGAACCAGCTGCAGAATAGCTGGATATTATATGGGACTTGAAACAGATCTGGAACATGGTCGATAAATCCACTGATTAGTGAGGATACGTTCCAGCTTAGCCCAATATTGCATTTTTATGAACTGCAGAAAGATGGTAATCAAACGGCAAAGCTTGCCACCTTTTTCTGCTCCTGCTTTTATTTTGAGTCCGCGCCACCTTTTACGCCGCTCCTCTGTGGCATGAACTAACGACATCATTTGTTGGACAGCTTTTAATGAGTGTGTAGCACTTTAGGGGCCTGGCTTGTCGTCGTAGCTCATCCGGCGTCATGGCTTGTAATGGCGTCATGGCGTATTGCACCCAAACAGGGGCTTCGAAATGATAACCGCTTCCCCTGGTTGGGATCAAACCTGGGTCTTTTGCGTTGCGAAGCTTATGTCAATCCCATTGCACCACAGAGGCACACATTACTCATATGCAGTGTTGGAGTGCTCGTTGCGCTGTGCCGTTGCCACAGAGGCTGCCGTTGCTAGGCCGCAAATAAGTACACAATATTATAAAATAAGGAGAACATCATGAATTAATGCATTAATTACCCCAAATTAATAAAAATTCTATCCAGTGTCTCTTTATGGGCCTTTTCCAGAGCTGTGGCACCCTCTCAACTACTTTCGGTATCAGTGCTAGGCTGATACTAAAATTATTCAAGATGTCATCACGAATTAACGCAATAACTGCTCCAAATTAATGAAAATTCAATCCAGTGTCTTTTCATAGGCCTTTTTAGTAGCTGCGGTGGCCTCTCTTGACTACTTTCGGTATCAGTGCCAGGCTGATACTGAAACTAGTCGAGAGAATGCACCACAGCCCCTCTGGCAAATCACTGCTCTGCACTTGGACAGCTTTCACGGTGAGTGGAGCCGCTTCAATTTTTTGTGCACTGTCAGTGATATGCAGTTGTTGTGCTGTCCTTGCCACACATGATCGATCTTCAGTCAATGCCGGCACTTCGTGTAAAGGAGCACTGCCTTCAGAATGTTATGTGCTTTCGGTTAATGCGTTTTACTTCCTTTTGAGATTATTTTCTGCCTTTGTTGGAAAGACATGCACACAAATTGTGGAAAGAGTTGTGCAGGCGGCTGTACACAGCATTATCGACCAGGTAGGGGAAAACCCCAAGGTGGAGGTAAGTTTCGGTGAAGGTGTCAGCGGTTCACGCGGCCGAAGAAGAAATGACGCCTCAAGTGATTCATTCAATGGCAACACAATATATTTACAGCACAAAACCACTCAAATGAACGAAATTAAACTCGCAAAGCATATCACACTATACCCAAACAAACAAGCACAACCTCACACTATCAAAAATATTTTCTACTACACTAACACATCAAAACTGTATCTTGGAAGACATGCACAAACAAATTACCGCCGGTGGAAAAGAGTGCGATGCAGGCGGCTAGCATACATGACGTGGCCCAGTGGGTCGGTTGGCTTAGGCGTAGACCAGGTTTAGGGGAAAACGTCAAGGTGGAGTAAGTTTCGGTGAACGTCGCGATGCCCGTTCTGGTGAGTCGTCACGCGGCCGAGTCAGGACGGACCGCGGCTCAATGCCGGGTCGATTCATTCATTTGGTTGAGCAACACATTATTCGAGTAGCAGCGCGGCACAAAACCACTCAAATGAACGAAATCATAAACCAGGAGCATATCACACTATACCCAAAACAAACAAGCAACCTCACACTATCAAAAATCTACATAAAACACAAAACAGAGAGAAGTATCTGTCTCTTCAAACAATCTGGTACCGCCGTATCGGTGGTCAGCTCGCCCGCTGCCACAGATGACGGTGCGGTGCGCTGCCATGGTGCGTGTGGGCTTACTCGTCGCCGAACTCGCCGAAACGGGTCGCCGGCGGTGCGATGGCCCGTTCTGGTGCGTCGTGGTCCGGCAGGAGGCCAGCGGTGTGAGCGATTGGTTTTGAGCATCGGTTGGTTCCGGGCAGCGGCTCAGCAGGAGGCCAAGGCGTGCGACGAAGCTGGTGCGTTGTGCATCGGTGGTCTTGACGGCCCGAACTTCCACCGTTCCTGAACCCGACGGTGCGGTGCCGCTGGTGCGTCGTGGGGCACCTTGTTCTCTTCCTCTTCACGGGTCGCCGGCGGTGCGCAATGCCGCCGGTCAGCAGGAGGCCAGCAGTCGCTGTGATCGGTGGTTCCGCGCATTCGCTGAACAAGCCAACCTCCTCCTCCTCTTCGACGTGCGATGCCGCTGGTGCGTTTGCAGGCACGGCCCGTCACTTCAACATCCTTCTCACCATCCAAAGAATTTTTCGTTCTCTTCATCTTTTCTGTCCACTCAATCTTCTTCTGTTCTCTTCCTCTTCAATCCCCCTTCGGGTAGGGGTTTGCAGTTCAGAAGGAAAGTTTGAACAAGCACCTCCTCCTCCTCTCAGGATGAACCCTGTGTTTCTTCTGCGTCACTTCAACATCCTTCTCAAGTTTCTGATTTTTCTTTTCTTCATCTTTTCTGACATACATCTTCTTCTGGGGCCAATCCCCCTTCTGTTGACAGAAGGAAAGCAGATGAATTCTTCTTTCGAAGTTTCTTGAGACAGCTGTAGCTTTTTTAGCTATACAGCTGCATGGAGGTGGATGTCAAAGACTTTCATTCACATACTTAGTTACTCTCAAAAAGACTGACAAAAGCCTGAACCAGTTACTGAAGGCTGCCATCATTCTCGCTGCCTGCTTGTAGCATAATTGAGTAATACCTTTGCTGATGGGTGCATCTGTTGGTGATGCCATATCAGGTGGTGCAGAAGCCAAAATTCAACTTGAGTGCCCAGAATAGTGTGCGCATATTGGTTGTGTTTAATATTAAAAAAGTTGTGCCAAAGTTGGAAAAGTCTGCCCGTAAGGGAAATCTTGACTAGTACTATGTAGCCTGCCCAGTAATTTTAGGAGAGCTTCCTTGCATGGGCATCACCACTATTCTGTGGAATCAGAATAAGCCATGCATGGCATGGCTTACAGTTCAGGGTGCATTTGCGGCGCATTCATAGTGCATGTGTACTTTATGATGCATGGATATGAAAAAATCAGGGAGAGAAGAAAAAATCTGTGTTCTTTTGGTATTCACTGACTGCATTCAATCCAGTTGATTGATTGATTGTAGGGTTTAACGCGCCGACGCAACGCAGGCGATGAGGCGCGCCGTAGTGGAGGGCTCCAGATTAATCTTGACCACCTGGGGATTTTTAATGTGCACCGAAAGTCTCACACATGGGCGTTTTTGCTTTTTGCCTCCATCAGAAAAGCGGCTGCTGTGGTCCATTCAATCTAGTCGTAATTATCAAAATTATTTAAGAGGAATTTACTTGAACTTTGCTGTGTGGGAAATTTTGCTCTTGGCAGTTGTGGAGATGGCTTTAGACCTTTTTAGCATAAGTCCTCAAAAAGCTCTGTTCATGTTTATTGGTTTAGATATCACCCAATACGAGCATTGTGCATGTATTCATTTCGAACAAAATTCAGTTCAGTGCGTGTGACCAGAGCTACGTATAATCAAATGACGATGAAGTATTGTCAAACAAGGTGGATATCATTGACTGAGCGTTCTGCATACCGTTTTCGAAATCCCCTCCCACTTCCTTCCATTTTCTCCAGATGAGTTGTTAGTTCGATTGGCAGTTTTACTGTACTGCTGTGTGAGTGACACCTTATGATCTAATCTAATTTGTCCCTGTCTGGCTGCCTTTGTGTTTCTCGGTGCGTCCTCGCTTCAGTTTTCTTTTTTGTGCAGGTGCTGAAGAACGTGGGCGGTCGCCTTCGCTTGCGCTACGACGGGTGCACTGACCCCCAGTGGGACCTGTGGCTGTTCTACCTGTCGCACCGGGTCAAGGCCCTGGACCCACCCTCGCATGGCGACCAGAACTACCGGCCCCCGCAGTGTAAGTGGCGCCTCTTTTATTGGCCTGTCCTGGACAGTTCCTGGGCAGTTCCCAGGCGGTCCAGGACTGCTGTCTGATAGAATGTTAGGGTGAAGAAAATGATGGAGCTGTTCCGGAGAAGCTCTAAGCAGTCCAAAACGACCAATTGAAGGAGGCCTAGAAGTTACTGTTACTCTCACATTACGCTAGCTTTTTGGGTGTCAAGGGTGACATGAGAGATGTGGCTGAATTCGTAACCGAGTGTGTCAGGCAGGCACTGTTGTTATGTTGGCCTAAGAGAGAAGAGATAAACTGGGCAGCTTTATTCAGGCTTGGCCTCAGCATGGAGAAAGTGAACTTTATTGCCTCCCATCTCTGCTGGTGCAAACACGGTGGCATTTACGCACGCATTTCCCACTGTACTCGGTGATGAAGAAAAAAGCCCTGTTTGTTTTTTCCCTTCTGCAGTTCCTTCTTTTCTAAGTGGCGGTGCAAATCATCATTTAGTGGCACCATCTTTAGCAGGAGCTGAACACAACAGTACTTGAGCAATCAGGAGGATCTTTTTCTAAAGGCACAAGTGGGAAAAGTGGACATAGTTTTCACTCTGTCGAAGTAGATGTTGTGCACCTTGTTCACATGCGCTACTTTAAAAAAAAAAAAAACACCACAGATACTTTGCAATACAAGCAGCTGGGTGTCTTTGGTTCATGCTTACAGGAAAAAAAAAAATCAAGAAAGAAAAAAAAAATGTATGGGACTCTAGGGCTCACTATGAAATGGCTTCATTCTGTAGCGTACACCAAGCTGCACATCAACGCGTGTTTTTTGCCACCTGTTTGGCTAGACCCGATGTGGAAGTGAAGTCTCAGTGACTTGTAAATACACTATAGACCATGTTATGTATATATAACGTAACCGCTTTTAGTGCAGGACCGGATATCAGGCCGTTTTTTTTTGGCCACCGGTAGGCCTCCCATAGAATTCAATGCCTAAGCATACTTCTTTATAATGTGGTTGCCTGAAGCACAATACCGTCAAAAAACTTATGGTGCAGTTTTTTGATGGGTCCGCTGATTGACCAGTGCAGCTGAGGCATCGTTTCAAGGTCGCAAAAAAGAAAGAAGGAAGGTGGATTCAGCTATTTGACGCAGCCTGTGCTTCCTTCTCTCCTCTAACTTAGACATAGAAAATAAAAAAAACAAATAGGCACCTTTCAGTTCACTCGTTTTGTATGCACTCGCACGAACCACAGCTACCCTTGCTCTCGGCACACCTCTGAAGATAGCGAGCCCCCAACCCCCCTGGGCGCGGTAAGTTGTTGCGATGATTAGAACGTTGTGCAGATAAGCAACCACCCTTTTCCTTTTGGAACATCTGGAGATAGCGAGTCAGGGGGTGGAAGAGTCTTGCGGCATGTGCTGCCACAGGCGGTCTCTGCGTAGAGCTCCCACCATGGCTGTGGAAGCCACCATGTGCATTCGTGTGCCTTGGTGGCTCTGGGCACCTGCCAATAAAATAGGTACAAGCGACTTCCCGGCCTGGCGCTTGACGCTTGTTTTGGAATACAACGCTTGGGGAGTTGGCTCTGCTTGTACGTGAAATCGCCTCTACGGAATGGGGTGGCTGGAAAATTCAACTTTGTTTTTTGTTTGTTTGCAGTTTAGGGTCAAGCTATGTCTCCTTGCGTGGCTGTTGGCGCAGCAGGGTTTCTCTGAAATAAAGACTTCGCCCACCGTGTTGCCATCCCGGGTAGACATTCAAACGGGCGCCTGTTCATCTGTCCGTCATGCTGCATGCAGGCATTGAGAGCCTGCACCCCCTGGACGAGTGGAAGCGCATCCTGCGGGAGTCCATGGAGGAGGCCCAGAGGTACAACAGCAAGATACTCGCAAACATTCTCCAGGTAAAGGGCGCGCGTGCGTGCGTGCTTCTGCCACTGTCTCAGCTTTGTCTTGATGGCTGTCTGAAGCAGTGGTGCGCACCAAGTTAACCCTTTCAGACGCTATGTACACAACTGCGTACATTTCAATCCTGCAGTTTTTACAAAAAGAAATACCAAAACTGAAAGTTTTCGCTAGTTTAGCATAATTTTGCATCCTCCGTCTAACAATGAAGATTTTAGGGCCATCTGGCAACAAGTAAGATTACTACGACCGTAAACAAACAAAATGACGACGCACGCGACAGCTTCAGCGGGTGAGCTTTTCCAACTCTTTCTCCTCGTTTTCTCAAAAGACTTGCGGCCCTAAAAAATATAGAAACAATGCATATCGCTCGGGTATATACGTATGTGGAAATATTCAGCGCTTTTTGACGCTCCTGACCTCTGTGACGCTATGTACACAATTCTGTACATGACTGTAAAAAAAACTAAAATTCTGTTGGGGTCAGTAACCTGCGTCAGTAACAACAAAAAATTTTTTTTTGTTGTTTCTATGCTCTGTATCTCACCAAATGTGACAATTGGTCTTATTTGGTGAGATACAGAGCATAGAAACAACAACAAAAATTTTTTAGGGGGAAATAGCGAGCGGCGTCTGCAAGGGATTTTAAAAGCGCTCGACAATGTTCAGCCTATCAGAAAGTGCTCTGTGAACAGCCGTCCACTTCAATCTAGCACTGATGATTCAGTGCTTGTCACAAAAAAAAGTGCCCGATTATCTGCCTGTACTTTTCTCCTGACTTGTTTTATCTGAAATTGAGTTCCTCCCATTTATGTTAACAAGCAGTCGATTCTGTTATACGCGTTAGTTTTCATCTGTGGAGCCAGGGTGCATTTTTTAGCGCGCATGTCTGGCCACTTTTGTTTGTGATTTGGCTGTGACTGTTCTTATTGCGTAGTTTCCTTGTAGAGGGACGCTGAAGCGAGTTTTTAATTAAAAGCTGGTTCAGTTGTGGCACCAGGTTAACGTGTAGAATGCGTACGCTGTGTTGTAAGATTTTCTGGCCTGTTTTTGCACATTCTTTTGAACGAACAACACGTTGAATTGTGTGGCTCTCCATTTTGGTGATGTCAGTTCCGATGATGTGCTCGCGTGCCCGTGATGGAAAATTGATGGGATGCAGGGACATCCACTTGTTGCAAACTCGTGGGCGAACAACGAAAACATTGATACAGTTGGACCTCAATTTGATGAAGCCGCTAACACTTAGAATATGTTTCATTAACTAAAGAAGTTAGTAAAGTTCGAGGAGCATCATGCTTATGGGACACTTTGGAAGGGGGGATTTGAATTTGAATTTGTTCATTCAGTGGGGAAATTCATAAAATTTGGCTTTGTAAAATTGAGGCTTGACTGTGTTTGCGTGACAACATTGAAGTTTTGAACACTGGACTAGCATCCAACCCCATATTGCAATCCGGTGGCAACAGTCATTGTCAATGTTTGGGTTGGGGAATGTAAACTTTTTTTTTCATCTGTCTTTTTTGTCATCCCAGCTTTAAAGGTTAATGAAAGGTTGAGATTTTTTTAAAGAAATGAGCGTTTGACAAACTCTCTTTGGTGTCATGGGAAAGGTGCCTTTTATGTTCTTAACAAGTGCCTGCGTTGTGCTTACCTCTTCCCTGCTTGTCGCAACACCCAGCCCCCCGTGCCCCTGTGCGAGCACTCGTTCGAGGTGGGCCACCGGGTGGAGCTGCTGCACCCCACGAGCCGCCGGGAGGCCTGCCCGGCCACCGTCACGGCCACCCTGGCCTCTGGGCAGTGGTTCCTCGTGCAGGTGGGTGTTGGGCACGTGTGCACCACCCGGGTGGGCATTCATTCTAGCCCTCCTCCCACGGTCACAGTGCATGGTGGCTTGCCTTACAAGCGGAAGCAGGCTACCTGCACTAGGGGGTGTCTGTGAAGCATTTGCTCGAAGCAGTTGTCTGACGGGCATCGTGATCATGCAGTTTCAACGGCCATGCAGCAGTTCTAGTTGTCGTTTTTGCTGATTGTCAACGTAAAAAAATTCATCAATGCAACTAAATTGTGGTAAACGGTAAGAGTAACAATGACCATTTCGTGGTAATTATGACAAAACTGAGGTAGACGGTGGGAGTAACAGTGGCTACCTTGTGGTAGATGGCAAGAGTAACTATGATCAAATTTGTCGCATTGCTTTTGAAAGAATAGCCTGGGTGCCTTTTTCTATTGTGTCTACTGTCGGGGCTGCATTTTCTGAGAATTGCCCGTCTGAACTGTGGAGGATGTGAGAGAGCTCGTTACGAGTGGCTAGGAATTGGCACGTTTCCTCGCTGGGTATTGGCCAGAAAGATAGGTGTATCTACTTGGCTGTAAGGGGGCTACATTGCAGTATGAGTGAGATGGTATTGCCGTCCTTGGCTGTGATGGCATTGGACAAACAAAGGTGGACCATAGCTGCCACTGTCAACATGTCGCCCAATTTTACAAACGTGAAACTGCGAGTGAAAGTCGTTTATCATTGGGGAAATAAGTCTACTGAAATTCAAATCTTTAGGGCCTAGTATAGGCACACATCAATTCTTTTCTTTCTGGGGGGTTGTTGGAGAGGGAAGGGAGTATAAATTGTCTCTATCCATCTTTAAATGCATCTTCTTTTAACCCAATCCATTCTCAAATTTCCGTACATGTTTGTGTATGTGTGTGAGTGCATGCATGCATACATGACTGCTTACCCTGTCACGCTCCAATGTGCTTGCTTGCTCCCTTCTATGCTTGGTCAGTTGGAAAGTTCTTGTCCTACTCAGAAAGAGAATGTCCTTTTTTTTTACTGTGATTGTAATAGCGACAACTGTGACTCAAGAGCAACGTTTGAAATGTGCCTCTGTGAATGTGTTTGCTGTTCTTGGAACGTGTGGCCGACGACCACTCCCCTTGTCTTTCAGGTGGATGACCTGAGGCACCCGGCGGAAGCGCCTCCGCTGGTGCGTTGCTGCCACGCCCGGTCCCAGACGCTTCTTCCCGTCGGCTGGGCTCAGGAACACGGGCTCCCGCTGACCACGCCCCCTGGTCAGTCTTTCTGGTTCCCCTCTGCCCCTCTCCTCCCCCTTTAAAGCAAAAGCTTTTCTAGTGGGACTGATGACATTCTGTCAAAAACTAACACATTTCCCCATAGACTGGTAGGTCTACTAAAAAGCTCTGATAAGATCTCTGGACACAGGGCGTGTTCGTGAAACTGGGCTTCCACTGTGTTGAAACACAAAAATCGTGAAAAACGAACAGTTGTGGGTAAGACAATACACGCATCGATTATGAAGAAGGGGTACAATAGTATAGCCCTATCTCCTAACCATGTATCGGAATACATTTAGATCATTCGTAGATGTGTTTACCTATAGCTCGAAGCTAGATCGTTGCATGTGTTCGTTCTTCGTTTGTGATTTGTGTCGGTGAAGGTTTGTTGTTCCATTGGGCGTGCCTTTCAGCAAAAGTTGGACACACTTTCGGCTTTCGCGCTTCTGTCAACTTTCCTTTGGAAGGGATGGTGAATTTTTCTCCCTTCCTCGGGGCTTCTTTGGGGGTGTGTTGGATGGGAAGTGTTGATAGGCTGCAGTGTTAGAAATGCGCTGACTCCATTCATTCTTGCTTCTATCCTTATGTGTGGATGGGGCAGCTACCTTACACAGGTACAGAGGTACACTCTTTTGATTTTTATAGAAGTAATGAAGAAAAAATGCCGCATGACCATGAGAGCTCATGTTCTGTAAGTGTAAACTTCAAGCGTTTGGCAAGCTGCTGACCAGTTATAGAATCAGTCGATAATAATTGAGGTTTTTATGTGCTGCATTTGCAAAGCCTCCTTTTTTTTTCAAAATTTTTGTGAGGCGCTTATTTGAAGTATGGTGTGTGCTGCATGGTGTGTGCATGCGGTGTGCATGTGTGTGTGTGTGTGAGAGAGATGGTGAGAGCGTGTGGAGAGTTGAGAGAGAGAGAGAGAGAGAGAGATGCATTGTAGCATCAGGAGCAATGGAATTCTTAGGGTATGGCTGAGGTGTGAAAGAAAAACTCTGCAGTGCCTTTGCTACTGCTAATGCGTCTTAGAATCCACGAAAAATGCCTGAAACATTGGTGAATCTTGGTCTCTTGTGCAGCTTAGCACTTCTCCTCTCAACATTTGTATTAAATGTGTGGAAGGGGATTCTGAGAGGCGGATGGTATTTAAAGAAGGAAATATTGGCATGGATGAATGAAATTTGGGATTTCTACCCACTTCTTTTTTTTTTTTTTTTTTTTTTTCCTTAGGCATTTTCACACGTTAAAGTGTGAAAGGGCCTGTGTACTCGCCACTTGATGGATCTTGGTAGAGAGATTTTGGTTTGCCTCCAAACCAGAACACTGGTTTGGAGGCAAGTCTTTCAAATGCAATATCCAGGCCTGATGCTTTGGCTCCTTGCAAAACAGTGCATTTGCATTGAAAGCGGCACCTTGCTTTTTTGCATTGCAGGCTACATCTGTGAGACCTTCGACTGGGAGGAATACCTGAAGGCCTGTGGGGCGGTGGCCGCACCAAGGTCGTGCTTTCACTTGGTAAGTGTTATATAACAAAAACAATAGTCTTTCTTGGGCTACTTAAACGCAGAAATTCTGGTCTGTCTGACTGTCTGTCTGTGACTCGATTCAGCCACCCGGCCAAAGTGAAACAGAAGCTGTGCAATAGTCTTACATACCCACAGCCAAATCTAAACGTCTAAGTCCGGTGTCAGCATTCATACTTGTCAACATTGTTGAACAAGAACAGGATATTACGCAAATATAAGGCAGCAAATCAATACATGAGTGATATTTGCAGTGTTCCTTTATTAAAAAATTCATGGATGCTTGGTTTTTGCAAATAATCTCGCTTGTAAATACATCAACTGCAGAAAACCGTTCAGTTGCCATTGTGCCCGCGAAACACTGGTGCCCACCTGCAGTCTGTGGCATTTTAAGGACTAGCACCCGACTATCGTCTTTCGTCGACATGTGTAACGAAAGGAGCAGATACGCGGCCAATTTTTTTGTTTGTGAAGTATGCGGCAGCACTGTCAGGCTATTGTTGTTATTATTATCTGAGCTGAAAGCTTGAAGGCAATATGGAATGGAAAAGTTTGGTGCACTTGCACGCAGAGAAAGTACGAGTCACGCTGGCAGTCTGCCATTGTTTCTTCAGCATTTCTTTCCAGTTCTGATGGCGTGGCCGAAAGATGCACCATTTGGAAGGCCCACAAGGAGATTTTCGCCATCAGTTTTTATTTTTATTTACTCAAGTTTTACCAATGAGTAATTTCTAGCTTTTATGGCTCTGAAAACAATTTCTTTTAATTTTTAAGTAAACTCTGTGAAACTTGTCAGTCTTGCTGCTTTTTCCCCACTGATTTCAAATGTGCCATTATTTTTTGAGTAAGTCAATTAGTTACCAAGATGATTAGAGTTAATTAGTTATTTTTGGAGGAACAATAGACAAAACGGGGTTAGTCATAAAGCTGTAATCTTTATATTTTCTAATACTAGGAATCCTGGTGAGTGAAATAAGAGGATAGGTTTTTTGATGCACCATTTGGAACTAATTTTACAGCTCATGAAACTTTGGTGGCACCAGTAGCACGAAACCATTTCGAATGCCTATTTCAAACACCAAAGTTTAATGAGCTGTACAATTAATTCCAAGCGATGCATCAAAAAGCCGATTCTCTTATTGCACTCACCAAAGTTCATAGCATAGCATAGCATAGCATAGCATAGCATAGCATAGGATTCCGCAAAAGGGTTGTGGAGGTGGAGCTGCTTCAACAGTTTTTTTCTCAATCGTGAAGAAATTTTAAGGCAAGCATCAGCTTAATTGTCCTCTGATTTGTAATTGCACTCTATGCAGTGTGTGCAGATTGTACCAAACTCGCTGTAAAGGGTCTGCACATTTTTTATTTTGTTGATTCGCTTTGCATAGCAAGGGCAAAGTAAGGTAGCGGTAAATTAAGTGCTTATTTACTTAGATTTGGTTTTGAAAACTGCAATGCATTCTGTTTGGGGAAAAAAAGCATAAATACGTAAAAAAAAAAAAAACAAAAGCAAACCAGAATTCAAGACTCGTAAAACGGCACCAAGAAGAGGACAAGACACAAGCAGTTTCACGGTGGGTTGTAGCCTTCACTAAAAGGTTGCAGGCATTGCGTATAAACCCATAGCGAAACCAACAAACACTTCCAGTGCTCCTTCTCATATCAAAAGTGTCTTTAAAGCTGTTACAAGGACACTTATTTTACTAGGCAACATTTAGCCTTTTTACAATAAATCACCCCCAACACACCATTTTACTAGGCAACATTTAGCCTTTTTACAATAAATCACCCCCAACAACAACAGCCGCGACATTCGCTCACGAGGCAGGCATCGATTGCCGCATGTGATTGCAAATGTATACCATGTACACGCACATGTGCACGCACTTCTTTCTCTTCTTTCTTTGTTTTCTTTCTCTGACACCCTTCTTCCCCCCCTATTAGGCCAAAGAGCCATTCCACAATAAAGACTTTTCAAGGTTGGCTTGTCATATGAAGTGCAGTTATTGTCAAGCCAGCACTTACTTAATTTTGACTGCAGAATATAGGTACACTTTTGGCTACGGAAAATAAACAAACAAAGCAATTGAACATTTGTGTTTTTAAAATATACTCTTAACAATGAAGCTTTGGTGGGGTTAAGGATTTGCTGTGTAATTAGCACAACTGAGCAACCAGGAGCAAGTTTGTTGGGCGATAATCATAATTCGCTTGGTTGGAGCTTGCGATGTGCATTTAATTGATTCTGTTGTGTAAAATCACTGTTGCACCGTTGACTGCTGTTATCTTTTCACCGTGTACAAGGCAGGCTTTGAAGCCGCCGGTAATGCCGCCTTCTGGTCTCTCGGAACAGGAAGAAGACACTCTGGGCTTTGAGCCGGGCCAAAAGCTGGAGGTGGTAAACAACAAGAACCCTGATGAGGTGCGATGGTTTCCTATTTTTTTTTCTTAGGGTTTTCATGTGAAGTTGCATTCTAATTCAAGAAATCCCCAAGTTTTGTGTGGCCAAACGCGTGCGAATTAATCTTTTCAGGTGGTCCTTCTATGAGAGCTATAGAAGGCATGGAAGTCATCATGACTTCTTGCGTCTGCTGATTGTGTTTCCGTTATACGCCTGGATCAGGCCTCCCTTTAAAAGGCATTCAGATAAGATAGGATAGCGTGTTGTCAATCTTCATGCATTTTCTCAGATGTAACATGATATCATCTTGTGCTAATAGCTTGGACCCTAAAGAACAAAGCATAACTTAGACAGTGGGGCATACCAATCGTAGACTACCAGTAATTGCAGGTTAGGGCACTGGTAGCTTGTTCCATCATTAATGCAATCTACAAGCTTAATGGGCACTCCATATTCTCAGGGTGTTTTACCTCCAGCTTTATAAGCATCGTTCGTACTCTAAAGGATTGTTAATACCGCCACTACTAGCCCTGTAATTGCCACTGTTGTTGTTACTGTATGTTTGGTGGTGTTATCACCAGTGTTTTATTGTCAGTACTGGTTCCCCAGGAATTCAACAGGCACTGGAAGGGAGGTTTATCATCCTATAGATCCTCAGATCTATTTAGACGGGACGTGTTTATAGGTTTCAGTGCTTTCTAAGATGTATTGTCAGTACTGGTTCCCCAGGAATTCAACAGGCACTGGAAGGGAGGTTTATCATCCTATAGATCCTCAGATCTATTTAGACGGGACGTGTTTATAGGTTTCAGTGCTTTCTAAGATGTCGATAAGGACATCGTGTTGTTCCTCCCTCTGTCTTGAGGAATGAGCGTTGATAAAAGTGCTGCCAGTCATTATGCATGTTGCAAAAGTACTCTTATGTATGGGTGCTTTCATCGGCATTGCTGTTGTTGTCTACTACAGAAAATGGCTACCACAGTAAAAAGTAAATAGAAAACGCATTTGAGTTCATATAGGAATTGAACCCAGGTCTCCAAGAGTGCATTAGGACTGTGTGGCAAGTGAATGTGATTTGCACGTGAGTAGAACATGCGCAGCTGAGCGACAGAGAGCTCTGAATCTGGGGAAGCTGGATCATGGAGTGTTGCCAGATCTCCCTGTCGGAGTGCTTTGCACCAAAAGACTGAGAACCGAAAGTGAAGAGAGCGATGCAAACACGATTTAGCTGCGCAGAAGTCTTTGATGAGTGTCGTCAGGGAAAGCCATGACGCTTCTGTCTTGAGCACATATAGGTGAACACAATGGTGATAGTTGTCAATTTAATGGCGCGAGGGCAACAAAGGGCAAAGAGTGCCATCTAAAAACCTTATCAAAACAGATAGCGGGGCAAGTTGGTTGAAGTTCACGTTTACAAGGCACAAAAAAAAACAGGACAAAAAGACGGAGGCACTCTGCTTGTGTGTACCTCCGTCTTTTTGTCCGAGTATTTTTGTGCCTTGTAAACACGAAGTCATCAAATGCAAATCACTGAGTAATAAAAGTGGGGTAAAGTGCAGCTAAAATAGATGGAGTACAGTGGAAGTGGAAATGATTTCAAAGAGAAATGAGTTGGTGTATCGGGCCAGGCTGTGATGTAAGCACACTTTATTTTGGGGGTTTAATGCATTGAAACTGCGTCTGGGCTACGAGGCGCATTTAGTGGGGGGCTCTGATTGATTTTGACCACTTAGGTATCTTTAACGCGTGCCGAAATGTTGACACAAAGGCATTTTCGCTTTTCACCCTCACCTGGAAAGCAGGCACTGCGGCCAAGATGGAACCCGTGTCTTTGGGCTCAGCAGCGCAACACCTTAGCCACTGAGCCATCGTGGCAGATTCACCTTAAGTGCCCTGCACTTTTGATTCGATGATTGATGATGAGATATCTCGGTGACAACTAAGAACGGCGCGGAAGTTGCCGCTGTGCCTTATCACCTAGCCGGATGTTTCTCCGCGCGGCGCAAAGGGCGTTACTGGGAATATTTTGAACATGGCGTGAGCCCTTTCCGTATTTTTGACTTAATATGCTTATAAACGATCCAGTGACGACAAACAATATGCTTATAAACGATCCAGTGACGAAAAACTGCGTGAGACAAGGCAGAGATATCGCGCATTCATAGCAAACCCCTTCAAAAACCCGTGCACTGACGTCACGGTCCAGCGCTTTGGCAGAGTGATGCACTACATGAGGTGGTGGTTCTTGATGACGAGTATAGTATAGTGGTACCCCTTCGGGTGATGTATCACCTTACCAAAAACAAAAAAAAAACTAGAAAGAAACTAATATGCCTATGTGTTACTCTTTTCGTTTAATACTAGCACTGGTCTTAGGGCAGGCACAAAAAACTTATTAGGCACAAAATACTTGTTTTTTTCTGTTGCGGGTGGTAGCTGTCCTAGGCAATATTCCCCTCTCTGCTTTTCGTCCACCAGCATTCTGATCTTCTTTTCGTCGCCCTCGACAACCTTGAAGTTAACTTCCTTAAATCCTGGGGCTTTGGGAAGCCGAATATTTGACCCTTGCACCCCTTCTCTGTTCCCCCACGTCCCCCCTCAATCCCTGTGGTGGTTCCAGGTGTGTGTGGGCACGGTGGAGCGGGTGTGCCCCCCCCTGGTGTGGGTGCGCCTGGAGGATGGTGGAGAGGGCGGCACCACGGTGGTGCTGCCCCTGCGCTCGCAGCAGCTCTTCCCCGTCGGCTGGTGCGGCTCCAACGGGTGGCCCCTGCGCACGCCCCGCGACTGGGCCCCCCAGCGCAAGCCCTCCGTGCCCTCGCCCCTGAGGCGGCTGGGGGTGGCAACGGCTGCACCCGCCTCTGCTGCGGGTGCCAACGACACAACAGGGTGAGGGAAGAGGGCATGGTTTCCTCTCTACGCCGCCACCAATCATTGTGCTTGTGAATTGCCCTTCGATGCTGCCTGACACTACCCAGCAGGGTTTTCGGTGAGCATTCTGCGGAATTTTCATGCTCTTGCGTGGGCATCTTAAAGCAGCCGTGAGGACAAAATACAGCCTCATTCAGTTTGGTAGAGCTAGACTTTTTTTTGACCCACTCAGCTCTGTTCCAGCAATGATGGGTGTTTTTATAGCCAACAACATGCTAGAAATATTGAAGAACTTTCAAATTTCACGCTAGTGTGTTACAATAGCAGCAGCGGTAACAGAATAGGGGACAGCACTAAAAACGTAGTTACCAGTGTGTTAATTAACTGCACGCTAGCATTCTGATGCAGCAGCCAAATGGAACTAGAGGCCCCACTATAACTGCATAGTCATTTCTCCAGTGGCCTAGGTCAGTGGTCACCAGCAGCACAAACAAGATTCTGTGACGTCATAGAAAAGTTTCTAGAAAGTGGACGGGGAGTCGCCACTGGTCCGTCTCTTTCCTGTAATGTCTAGGTTATTGTTCGGAAGTTTGCGATGAAATTGGTGTCATTGTTATAGGACAAAGCAGTCTTCTAAATGAACCAAACTTGCATTTTGTCTTCATGATGCCGCTTTGAGTATTGAGGGACAGTGTGGATTGGGGCGAGTTAATTGGAGATAAGTGGTGTGCTCCACTGAGACTTGGGGCATTGGGCAGTTCATTGGGCGCCAAGTTCAAATGACAAGTGGATAACTAAAGTGACTCTATGGGGGGCTCAGGGAGAAGATATAAATTAGGAGAGGCTGAAAATAAGTGTTTGGGCTTTTAACGAGATGAACTGGTTGGAGTGATGTGGTAAGAAAACCAGGAGTCAAAGAATGGTGGGTTTATTGGGTGCAAGATGGGAACGAGCGCAGAGACCTTCCCCTGCACTGAACAACTAATGATGGTGATGATGACGATGGCGGTGGCTCTGATTGTGCTTAGTAGTGTAGTAGCTTGTAAGAAAAAGCAGGAGCATGATTCCGCAAAATTTTTGCTGAGCACTTCCTAAAATTTACATGCTCTTACTTGGGTACTGAGTGCCAACATGCAGTGCAATTAATGTGCGATTTTTTAAAATGATCAACAGAAGGAAAAAAGAAAGGAAAGCTTCTCTACGCAATACTGCCAAGTTTGGGGCATGGATTGATTTTATTTTTTTATTTTTTTTTTTTGCAGCACAGTTGTGGTGGCTTTTTCATTGTAATTTACTGTGAGTTATGCACATTGAACTCCGGATGTTCTGAAAATTTCAGCCTTTCGTATTGCCTGTTCTACTTTCAGTGTCTTTCAGAGAGTTTAATTTAGTGCAAGGCCACTTTTGCTTAATTCATATTGGTCGATGCTTATTCTAGTCAAATGCTTGTGCACGAAACAGTACATACAGTAATCTGCATAGTGATTAAGAAGAAGAAAAATAGCAGATTGAGACCTTAGCAATAACCTCGATCGCTACCCCAGACTGTAGTCTGCGCAGTGGTTAACCATAAAGCCTGTCTGCTTGACATGAATGTCTAATATCTCTGCCCCTTTTATTGCAGCAAGAAGTCTGGCAACGTGGAGGCCAAGTCAGGTGAGGGTTGGCTTATTCTCTGTTCCTCTGGGTTTGTCATGACCAGCAGTGTCTTGATTAGCACAATACAACACGGCTGCTCTTTAAAGGCAGCGTTATTAAGGTGAACACTTGTCTTTGACCAGCAGTGTCTTGGTCACCAAAATACATGCAACGTGGCTGTTCTTCTTAACCTAGAGTGGTTGTGTCACATGCTTTGGGCCTCCCCAACCAAGCCTACTCCCAGTGTACATAAACGTAAATAGAACAGCCCTAACATTTGAAGCTACCATTGCAAGGACCAGGATTTGTATTCTGATCAAGGTTTGTGTCGCAAGTCTATTTGGAGCAGTGACGTAGCTTCTGGGGTTGGCATTCAACGTGTCCGAAAAAATGAGGCAGTGGGTTGTGTGATGTGTCTCCAAATACTGTAAAACTTGTATAATGACTATTTTCTGCAACAGTAAAACCTCTATGATGCAATTGTCTGAAGGTAGAGAAAAATATTCACATTGGCTGGTATCGGTGTCTTCAAAGATGAACCAAACAGGCACCAAGAAGTAAAGGAAATGCACTTTATTTTTTTCTTGCAGAAGTCTGCAATATTTCTGCGTGTTTGTAAACATCCTGCCTTGTTTGAGCACTGAGGGCCTTGGAAACAACGGATCATTTTTGTCAGATTATGAATGTTTCTTCTAAAAAGTATATACTGGAACAAAAGGTATCCTCAAATTGTCATTTCAGGCTGCCCAAGAACTGCCACAGAGCAGCCCCAGGACTGTCCCCACAGTAGGAATCTGTGGGCAAAACACTGCTCTTGTGTCGTTCTTGGGCAGTCCAAAATGACCAATTGAGAAGACTAGAAAGTTAGAGCCATATTGTATCGGACCATGGCAGTTTTGTGAAAGCCCCTGCCAATTTGCGTCATCTGTTTCCGTTTCAGAATGGGCTCGTAGCACCCAAAATTGATCCCATTGTACGGAACGGCGGAGAATTTTAAAATTTTGAATCGCCTCGAAATTTGTTTGAGTTGTGATTGAGCTTCTGTTCTCCATGCAAGTTTTAGCATTAATATACGTGTACAATTGGATGCGCTTGCTATGGACAGTTTTGAAGTGGACACCACTCGGAATACTGTGCCACGAAAGGAAGCCTGTTGGTTCTGCCGACTATGATCAGAAGTGAGAGGAAATTTTGGAAGTGGTTGAATATTAGCGTTGTGTGCCATTAGAGAGTGTGGTGCAGGATGCTCAGAGGATGACAGTGGAGAAGGGGTTGTGAAATATTTAGTGGGGGTTCAACTTACACGGCCTTATTTGCCTCGTGTTTGCATAAGCAGCATATCGTCACTGTTGGCCTTGTCATCTTGCAGCAGTTTCAGGACATGATAAGCCATGCGTACTCCAACCAGTATTGATGCTCACTGTTGTGCTACAGTTAAACCTCGTTAGAACAAAATTGAAGGGGCGCCGTGATTTGCTTGTTATATCCCACAACGGGCAAACTTTACCTCATTAAAACTAGGTCTTAAGTGCATTCTTTCCAATGGGGACTTTCAAGGGGAATTATGATTTGTTTGTTATAGCCATTATTTCATTATAGCTTGTCTTCTTATAACGAGGTTTAACTGTAGTCAGTTGAACAGCAGTGTGAACACAATGTTTATCCATTGACCCGAAAGTCGCAGCTGAATTACGAGTGCAAGCAGTGCAGGAATGTGAGGAGAAAAAATAAAAGGAGAAAAAAAGGGAATACTGGAAACAAAATTGAAAGGCAGAAACTTGATAAACAAGAATATGTAGCCCAATGGTGCTTTTCCCGCACGAGTGCTTACCACTCGCATTTGCATTAATGAAATGACTTTTTTAGTGCAGAGCACTTTAGGTGCTCGCCTTGTCTTGGTAGCTCCCCTGCTGGACCCAAGTAGAGCCACATGGCGTTCCGTCGTAGCGGCTGTCGTCGCGGCGTAACGCAGAGGCTTCGGAAGCCAAGCGGTTTATATAGTCATAAGTGTTCGAAACTCGTGAACCACTGGCGCTTGTCATACATCTCCCCGTTGTTTAGCGCAAAGAAAACTGCAGGTACATTTGGGGCAAAATATACGCAACTAACTGGTGGCGCCCGCGTTAATTTAGTTAGGAACGCTCATTGGGTTGGTTTTTACGGTTAAGTGACAAAAAGTGGCAGTGCAATGCCGGCACGTGCGGGAGGAAAAGCAAGCACACAAAGAACAGAACTCCCGCTGGCGCAGTTTCAGGTAGGGGGTGCGTCAGCATTGCGAAGGTGGGAAATTTGGATTGCACTGGGTGGTAGTAGTGAGCGGATAACGGCGCTGCAGTCCGTTATGGTGAATCACTGCCCAGCTCTTCCAAGAGCTTTCAAAATGAGTGGAACGGCCTTAATTTTTTTTTGTTTTCTCACTACGGGAAGGAGTCTCTAGCTGGCGGTGTCTTGCCGAGTTCTTGCTGAAGTGAAGCTTACCCGTTGGTGGGAACAATTCCCCTTCTCCAGGCTGGTGCCCGGCGCTGCACCTGAACCACCGGTGCTTCTCGGGCCCCCTCCTGTCGAAAGGGAGGCTGGCGGAGCTGCCCCGGCAGACTGGGCCCGGCCCGGTGTCCCTGGTGCTGCGCGAGGTGCTGGCCCAGCTCATCGGGGTGGCCTACAAGCCCAGCCGGGTGCTGGCCATCCTCCAGCTCCGGGGGCCACCCACCCCATCCATGCACCAGCAGATGCTCAAGGCCAAGTGGGTGACGATGCCACCAGTGGGGGCGATGGGTGGTGGAGTGATGGTGTGCTCTCCCTTACTTTCTCCCTCTCTCTGTTCGTTCTCCCTCTCCGCTCTCTTCCCCCTCTTCATCTCTCTCTCTGTCTGCCTTTCTCTTTCTTTGTCTCCCTCTCTCTGCCCGTCTCTTTCCCACTCTATTATTCTGTCCCTCTATTTCCTCTCTGTCCACCTCTTATCTCAATCCCCCTCTCCTTCTCTCTCCCTCCCCTTCCCGAAATACCTCAGAGTTTTCGAATGAATGAAGCCGTGAAACTCCCGTGTTGAGCTGATGTAGAAACAAGGGATCCATGGTTCCCATCCTCTTGTTTGAGGCAATCGTGAGTGAACACGAACTAGACTGTGTTGACAGTGAGTCGAACTGATGGAGGATGTGTGATGGTGTTTGGTGTGCTATACGCGGGTACAACTTAAAAATGACAACGGAAGTTGCCCCGTGCCCCTCATCACCGCAGCCACGTGGCGCAAGGATTGCATTACTGCGAGCATTACTGTGTGAGCAAAAGCAGATGATTTCATGCATTAAGCGCGATCTCCTTTCGAAACACGCATGCATTGGTCCCTTGCTTGGGCGCAGTGGAACGCTACATGAGTTATTGTAATTCTTAATTGTTAACTTGCACCCGAGTATAGGTAGATAATGTAAAGCGGTTGCAGTAATATGAACGGCTGGCTTTCCGTTGATATACGTAAAAGACGTTTGCGGGCATTTTTAAGCAGTGTGTGCATCTTCATGTTTTTGCCAGCAGGCATCAAACCGATGTCCTTCTCAAGGAGGGCATAAATCCCTGTCCCCCTCCACCTTCTTGCTGATTCCACTAGACAACACATCGCTACAACGCATGCTAGAGTGGTATCAGGGGTAGGAGAATAGTGAATGGGGAGTGTGTGTGTTTTTGTGTTACGAATAGGCCATTCATATCCCACGTTCCCATTAATCCAAGTTCGACTCGATGCCTTGCCCCCCTTGGCAGGTACAAGGGCAAGACGTTCCGTGCGACGGTGGAGACGGTGCGCAGCAGTGGGGAGGTGGGGGCCTTCTGCCGGAGCGTGTGCGAGAAGCTCCAGTGCTGCCCGAACCTGTTTGGGCCCTCGAGCTTCCAGGAGGGCGCCTGCCCCGACAACTGCGCCGGCCTCACCAAGACCAAGTACAGTGAGTAGTGCTCCTTGTTTCTGTCTCCTGAAGGTGCTGCTGGTGTCCCAAAGTAGTGTTTGCAAAGAGCGGAATCGGTTTTCAGTTCCGATTTCCGAGAGAACGCCCTCCCCCGAAACATTACCCACCCCTCTTTTGGGGGTGAAATATTCGGTTTACTAAATCACCCCAAAGATTGCCCACCCCCTAAAATCAATGGCTTTACTGCAGATGAGGGAACAAAATAAGCTTGAATCATCTACTCATGTGCTCATACAATCACTTATTTGTCCTTTCCGCACTTGAGCCAAAAGTTTGCCCATCTCGCGTTTTTTCTTGATATCTCTGCAGTTTTGTTAGGCGGTGCGGCCACTTTTTGGTAGTTTTTGGCACCTGACCCAAAAGATCGCCCATCCCGTATTTTTCACTTGATATCTCTGCACTTTGGGTGGGTGTTCTTGTGAAACTTTACAGTACGTATGAGTCAATGCTCATGTTCATAGCTTTAGGCTATGCATTGCTAACCTTTAGGGGTGGGCGAATAGTCAAATATTCGAATACAAATCGAATAGTGTCTCCACGAATAATTCGATTCGCGAGTCGAATATCTACTATTCGATTTTTCGAATAGTCGAATGGAGTTTCCGAACATTCCCTGGCTTTGCAAAAGCGAGAAACGTCGGCGCACGCTAACGCACTGCTGCTACACCGTCTGCTTGGTATGTTTCATCCAAATCGTGCTTTCGACGAGCGTGCCTTGCAAAGGCCGTAAATTTTATCCCGATAAGACCTTTTTTCCGAGCTGCTGTCGCCGTTTGACTGTGGCCGCCATTTCGAATTCTGCGACCGGATGTTTACATGTTAAGGCAGCTTCTGGTAAAGACTGCCGCCGTTTTGACACAGCTTCCGTTAATTTAAAATCAAACGCAGTTCTGGCTGTTTTTAATACAGTTGGTGTATGGTTACTGCGTGTTTACTTGTTTTTTAGACCACAGTGGATAGCACAAGCTTTTCCAGAGCGACTATAGTGCAAGCTTTCTTTTCCGCTACGTATTATATACAATTCACGCTGCCCATGTGCTTCCGAAGTGCCTCACCGTGGTCCATGGTTGTGGTTGTGCCATGTTTTCGTGTCATGCCTGCAAAGTGCTCGCTTCTGAGTTACGAGGTGCTGTATTCTTATTGCCTATGATTGCAGTACAGCAACTCCAGTGCAAGTCAGGTTTTATTTATTTTTTCTTTTAAAATGCGTATCTTGCCCACTCTGGATCTCTGGAGTACCGACGATGCGAGTTGAAAAGTGCGTTCTTCGGTTTGAAAAAGAATGTCATGTCTCCTGAACATGCCGAGTAGCTCCTCCTTTTGCACAAAAACCCATGAAAAATCGAGGCCTCTAAAAAAAAAAAAATTCGATATTTGATTCGATATTCGGCTTTTCTTCCGAATTCGATTTGATATTCGATTTGAAAGTTACTATTCAGCATTTGCACACCCCTAATAAACTTGTGATGTATTGCGTTTTGTCTTATTTGTTGCGACTCACTGGGCAAGATGTGAGTCACCTGGAAGCTCCTCTCAAATGAAAAAGCCCTAACATGGTTCTGTATGCCACAATTTTTGACAGCACAATTATTGCTGAAGTAATGTATGTCGTGACTGGTAATGTACAACCGGAGTGGGACTGTGCCCACAAGTGAAGTTTCCAATAGCTCAAATGCATTATGAATTGCAAATGTTTGCTCTGCTGTGCTTTCTAGTAACTTTACCACGCTCTCTGATGATGACCTGTGAAGTTGGTATACCAACCTTTATTGTAATCGTCGCAAACATGTCGGGAAACATTTTTCTTCATGTCTTCGGAAAGCCATTTTAGGTAATGCTACAATTCTGGACGGGAGCTTTACAGCATTACGCATACTGTTTTTATCACTATTGTTCTATTCGGCACCTGAACCCTTGTAGTGAGCAAAATAGCTAAGATACCTTCCATTGTTGTGAGGAAAATAATTGCGAAACTAATCTCTTCTTTTAGCTGTGCAACGGGGTTTCCATGTCCGAAAGTTTGGTGTTCAACAACTTTGGTTCAATTTGGTCTAGAGCATTCAATTGGTTGCACTGCATCAGTCCAAGTTGTTTTAGTACATCGGTCTTCTTCACGTTAATTAGCTAGTTTTTAGTAATTGGCTTTCCTCCAAGTGACGCATTGGAATCCAATACTTTCATCTTCGTGCTGTTGCAGCGTACCACTTTGTGCGCAAGCGGCACAAACGGCAGCTGGCTCTACGCAAGGCCAAGCAGGCACGCTCGGAGAGCCCCGCTTCGGAAGCCAATGGCTCGTCCAGTGGCTCAACGGCGGAGCCGTCTGAGGCCAAGCCCAGCCGAGTCGAAGCCGCTCAGCCGGTGAGTCACTGTTTGAAACAGGATTATTGGCTGAATGAGACATAGCAGCATGGAAAGCTGATGAAGACTTCTAAAAGCATGCTGGAAAAGTGCCGGCTCAATTGTTTATTGAACACATATAACACGTCCTTATGTAAATAGTGCAACTTCGTGCAAGCATAGAAGTGCTTCAAACCGACTAATTCCAGCCGTTTTGCACAATCAATGTCCTCCTGCTTCACTCCCAAGCATATGTGCGTGAAAAGAAAAAAGACCGTAAATTTTTTTTTTTTATATGAGCGATCACAAAATATTCACTTCGATTCAAAACTATTTCTTCTTCAAAACAACAATCTGCTTCTAAATCCAAAAATGGCTATCTGCGTACCCCTAATCAATCTCCGTTGACAGGAATGGTTAATTTTTCTGGGGGCCTTTTTTGCCGGTCACATTGCAGTGGTGTTTGCAGGTTTCCGTGGTGATGTTAAGAAGGGACTCACCTGATCACATTCCTATGGGACATACTAATTCATGACCCACGCACTTAAAACCCATCGTGCATCGGTACGAAACGTTTTGCAGATCCGTGAAAACGTTTCTAATATCTATAGTTCGCTTTGTATAGAAATATTAAACTTGTCTGTTTATGTTTTTACATAAACACTCATTGGCTAGACAGGAAGTCCTCTATGCCAAACTAGCAGAACTAAAATGTTTTAGCATTGTATTTTATATTCAGCACTGAAGTGATATTATTCCTAAAATAAGGAAACAGGCCTAGTTTGCTTGTTTTCCGAACTAGTTCCACTAGTTTGTAATAAAAGGTGCTTGCTCTCTGTCTA
This sequence comes from Haemaphysalis longicornis, assembly GCA_013339765.2. Taxonomy (NCBI): domain Eukaryota; kingdom Metazoa; phylum Arthropoda; class Arachnida; order Ixodida; family Ixodidae; genus Haemaphysalis; species Haemaphysalis longicornis. The sequence goes on from CM023456.1 coordinate 53,078,940, forward strand.
ACCAATGAACGTTGATTTTTTTATTTCAGTTTACTAGTTACGTATTTCTAAAAAGAGCAAACTAAGCCATCAGGAACATTTTCATGAATCTGCAAAACAATTTATATAACATTTTCATAAGTATGTAGAATTTTAACACGAAAGTGTTTTATTCCCGGGTACACGAAGATTACACATACGTCATATCCGTCACGGAAGTGACGCCAGTACAACAAAGCGAGTGGCCTGTAAAGGGTGCACCCCTGCACACAGGCTCTTCTTGCGGGGAAGCAACCTTTAGTACTAAAGAGTACGTTATACATAGGGTTGTTCGTTTTCGGGTTTTTATTTTAACACGAAAGTGTTTTATGCCAGGATACAACAAGATTTCACTGACGTCGTAACCGTCATGGAAATGACGCCAGTGCACCTTTGCTGAAGCGACCCACCAGCAGGACGTCGCTCGCCAAGCACACCCACAAGACAGCCACCAACCCGCAAATCACGCTCAGCGGCAGATTTCGGTGTGCATTTCACTTTCGTGTTTTACCGATTCCTATGACAGAGGAAGTCAACCACAGCTTCTTCATATATTTTAAGTCCACTGGTTGTCAGTTAGTAAATCCTGTAGGAATGTAATGAGGCGAGTCCTCCATAAAGAGCATCCTGTTGGCGTGCAGGAGCTGAGCGGTGTTCACTTGCTGTGCAGGCAGCAACTGTGCAAGCTCCGCCTCCATCCAAGGGAACGGCTACGGCTACGGCTGCTGAGGTGAAGAAGCCAGGCCGGCGGCCGGGTCGTCCGCGAACCCGTCCACTAAACCCGATCCAGATAGGTCATCGCCCCGTCGGACGACCACCCAAGTCAGCGAACAGGCAGTGCGTTTCTTGTTTTCATTGTCTTTTTGTGGCTCATAGTTCATGAAACTAATATAAATAACGTGCAATTTGCTAACCATTGTGTTTGGTCACTCATTCTGTTCCTTACAAAGCCAGTGCCGACGCCTTTCACTGGCGCCAGCATATTAGGAGTAGATGAAAAAATACAGGGTACTCTACGATTGCAAAACCCTGGAATGTGAGAAAAATAAGTGCTACCACACTTGAATGTGCCTTGTGTGGTTGCTGTGCCTCTCTTAAATTCACTGATTCCTGTCTAGATGAAAGACCCTTTTTTTCCGCTGTCAATGCAAAGTCCAACTCTGGAAATTTCAAATTTCACAGGACTGCTTCTCCTGCTGTTTCATCATCCAATGGACCGTCTGCCGCTGCTGCTCCCCCGGAAAACCGTCCCGGAGTGCGGACGCGAGGTGCCCGCCTTCCGGACTTCAAGACCCTAAACCTGGACTTGCGGTGGCAGAAGCCACTGCGGGCACGTCTGCTGTCCAACAAGAAGCCGCAGCAGACGTCGCGCTCCGACACGCCGGACTCTCTCTCCTCTGAGGGCACGGCTGAGGCAAGTTTGCAGATCATTTTTTTTTTAAACATGGGTCTTAAAACAACTTCTTTATATATCAAGTAAACTCTGTGAAACTTTCCAGTCCTCCTGCTTTTTTTCCCACTGATTTCAAATGTGCCATTACTTTTTGAGTAAGTCAATTAGTTCCCAAGATAATTAGAGGTAATTAGCCATTTTTGGAGGCACAATACACAAAGCAGTGTTGGTCATAAAACTGTAATCTTCATATTTTCTAATAATATGAACACTGGTGAGCGCACTATAGGAAGCGGCTTTTTGATGCATCGCTTGAAACTAATTTTATAGCTCATAAACTTTGGTGGCACCAGTGGCAAGGCACCATATTGATTGCCCATTTAATTATTAATTATCTAAAGCCTAAAGTGCCCCATTCTGAAAAAAACCATTGCTGTTGTTATTGTAGAAGTTGCTGTTGTCCAGTTGTCCGGCCTCTGCTGTAAAGTGTAAATAAATAACGTACGTGTGATGAGGCGGGATTCGAACTCAAATTTCCACAGCTACAGCCCGATGCTTTATCAGCCATGTTATCTTAGCAAGTTACCAGTGTAGAAGAAAAGCTTTTGTCATTGTTGTCGCTTTCTTCATGGCACATAAACACTAGGGTGATTCGCCAGGAACCAGGAGCTTTGTGCGGTAATGTGCTTGCGTCATAAAATTGACAAAACTGTGAATCGTAAACGGAATAGTGCGTGTCGTGTGTTACCTGAAGGTGATGCATGCGAGTAGAACAGGTGGCCATAGCCACAGCAGAATTACTGATTCTAGGGTGGCTGTTGCGTGCGCCGGTCTGCTTGCTGACATAATTCATGTCGAAAGGACAAAGAAATGAAAGCGAAGAAAGATATGCAAACATAAAGTAGCCGAAAAAAAATGGAGGAAGCAATTTGTGCCAAAGGGCTAAATAACCCAAAGCGAAAAAAGAGATGCGAGTATGATAAAGCAGTAAACGAGTTGTCAGTAAGTGTTGCCTTCAAGGATTGTAAGCAGGCTTAAATGCCCTAGGGATTTTTTTCCATGGCAGAGCCTTAAAGCAATTCGTTTTCTCAATATCGTCTATGCCTGCCATAATTTGTTGACAGAAAGGGCATTGCACCAATCCTGAAATATGGAAATGGAAATTTCAATTTGTGTAGTTTAGGAATCCAGTATCAAAGCAAAGCCAGCAATGTCTGCTTTTCTCTCGTTGCGTGCAGTCGGCCCCTGAGGCCCCTTCCCGTGCGTCGTCTGCGGGCAGCACGCAGTCGCAGCCAAAGCCGCAGCCGCAGTCACAGTCACAGCCAAACATCCCTCACCTGTGCCTAGACTCGAACCCCCAGGAGTGGAGTGTCGGAGACGTGGCTCGCTTTGTCTCCAACACCAACTGTGCACCGCTTGCTCGAGTCCTGCAGGAACAGGTTGGTTGCTCTTTTTGCACTATGCAAAAATGTTATTTTGCACATTTCTTGTTCTTGAACTGATTCTAAAAGCCAACAGGCAGTAGAGTCAGCAATGGCCAAAAGGGGGGCAGATGTAATTAGGACGGACCGTTGTCTTGCAGTTAGCATCCAATAGCTGCTGCTGCTTATGATTTGGATGATGATGATGAATGTTGCTCCGATAGTGACTATTTACGCTCAGTGGGCAGAGATTGCATGAGCTTACGAGTAGATGCTATTTTGCCAGTTAGTTGTGTCTTTCACCCTCCTCTTTTTAGCTGTGATCAAACGTAACGAGTCGTTTTCACTGTTTCCACTGCAGGAGATCGACGGGCAAGCCCTGCTCCTTCTGACTCTTCCCGTGGTCCAAGAGTTCCTGGAACTCCAGTTGGCACCAGCCATTCAGTTCTGCCAGCTACTCGAACGGATCAAGCTGGCTTTCTACCTCCAGTACGCCAAGGAAGGAAAGCGGACTTAGTGTTGTGCGGTGGGAGCAGTGTTAGTGTTGGCGAGGAACTTTTCCGCAAACGTCTAGGACACAACTGCATACGACACCTCTCGGTGATTGGATGGCAACTCCTGTGCAGCTCTGTGAGATCCTGTGGAAGCAGTGTAGAGAGGGTGGTGCCTCAGGGCATCCCCCTTGCCCCTCTCCTTTTCACGTCCACGGCGGATGACAGACTGATTTCGCCGTCTTCTGCCTGGTGCCTGGAACATTGCAGAGGCGTGGATTGCTTCTGTGGATGATGGCAGCTGTTGTGTTGGGTGCCATTGCAGCTAATTTCTGTTCAGTGTTGGCAGTCAACAAAATGTTCAGCACTTCCGCATGTTGCCGAATGACTCCAGAGATGTGCATGCGTGGTGCAGTGACAGTCTTTGTTGATTTAGTTGCCATTTTTGAAGGCCAAAGTTCACTGTGGCAGCCTCGTACAAAATGGGCGTCGCTGGTGCTGACGATGGGGAGTTATTTATGTGCATGGACTGTTAGAACGTAACTAGAAGTTGTCCACTGGAAAGGTTTGCTTGTGAGTGAAACTAAAACATTGTGTGGGCGACTGATTGTCCATATGTGTGAGGCAGTGATCTGAAACCAGCATTCTTATAGCTGGAGTGCAAAAGTGAGTTTTTTTGGGCCGGAACCTGAGTTGCTTTTTAGCCTCAGCAATGTACTTGTAATGTGAGCCTTGCTGCCATCTTGGAAAGAATGATATGAAACAAAGCTGCCAAATTGTGTTGTAATTGCGTCTTTGTTATCGTGTTATTTGTTTTCACTTTGTCGAACTAGTAGAATGAAATATTATCTGGGGGAAACGTGGCAAAGTAAGCAAAGCCGAGTAAGCATCATTAGTAACAAACTTCCCGCAAATGCAGTTGTCACTCTGAATGCAATTCCATTTGTGTTTTTTCTTGTTACTGTAGTGACCATTTGCTGCCTTATTTTCATACTTTAAAGCTTGCAAATGGATGGAAAACATGAACCGTGCGCGGCAATGAAGTGCGTCAAATTTTGGGTGTCCGTTAAAGAGATACAAGCAACTGTGTTGGGTGGTGGCCTAGCAGACATTGATTGCTTTTGTGCGATTGTTGTGCAGTTGGCAGTTGTGCCTAACCTCGGCTAGCTTGTCATTGTGCTGATTGATAACACCGTTGGCCCTTTTTTCAGAAACTTGGTGCAATTGCAGACGTATGAGCTTGTGTATAAACTATAAAATAATCTGGTACGCACTTTGAATGCACATTGTGCAGACTGCTAGTTTGCTGGAAGTGGCAGAACGGGCTGTCAAGAGGTTCTGAAAAGAATCTGAAAGAAATCGAATATGATGTTTTGATTCATAAGCTCTCAGTACGTAGGTAGAACAGTAATGTGGCTATCGGCCAAATGCACGAAGTGTTGCTGTCCTGCAATAATGTCGCACGCAACGGCTGGTTTTTTTTTTGACCTGTAGTGACCTGGTAGTGGTAGTCACCTCGAGGTACTCAAGGTGACACAATCAGCGGGTAGCTAGACGTTGCTCGCACGAACGGTTCGTTGTTTTGAGATAGTGGAGACTGCGGATAACACAGTGAAAAGTTTGTATAGACAGGCGACTCGAAAAAGGTTGTACCATTAGCTGGCCTTTTTCCAGTTTACACCAGCTTTGTCTAATGTGTACCGCCATCTTTCTGCTGTGAACGGCAGATGGGACTATTTGCGGTCTACACTGGCTAGCACAGATCTCAAATTGTGCCAACATTGTAGCTTGCATCTATGGAGCGTGGCGTTCAAGCCAGCCTTACTAGTCCTCCAAGGTACTTTTGAAAAGTTGCTACGGCTGCATCTTCGGCTATTTTACCGGCTCGGTTAGTGCAACTTTGTTCTGTAAGGCCGTTCAGCAAGGGTGGCCACAAATGGAAAACTGTGTCCGAGATTGAAGTCGGGTATATACCACAGTTATTGTTAGCTGTTGGGTCGTTTCCTTGCTCTTTCAACCTTCAAAAGCAATGTAAAGAGCTTGCTGGCTGAAGTGAAAAAACTTGCGACTGGGTCGTTGACTAAAAAATTGAGTTCGAATCGTGCTATAGAGGCCTCCAGTTTGGCTGGGAAATTTCGGGAGAGCTTTGTGGCCAAAAATAGAGAAAATAAGCAGCCAAACCAAAGATGTAAGTGCTTTTGGATGAAATTTATTTTTTATGTATCAGTAGCTTGAATTTCCAAAGGCTTGTGCTGGTTGGAGCTGGAGGTTGTGCTGGTCGAGTTTACACTGTCGACCTTGAAGAAGCAATGGTTGCACCGAGGTTGGTCGACTTAGTGGTGTGGCTTAAATATAGAAAAGTTTGAGACCCATATGTACTCGCTGTGATTGCTCAGAGCAGTGAAGTGTCCTAAAGTGATTACGTGCTCACGTAAACTATCGTAAAATTTTGGGCATTTGAGACATGCGCATGAAGTTGAGTGGGCACTGAGAATATGCGCAGGTCATCAAACTTTGTGGATACAATTGTGAGGTAGATAAGCTTGGGTACGATAAACAACAAGTTAGTGCGAACTTGAACCCACCACTCGTTTACCCATGTTCAAGCACTCCTGGGTCCTCACTTACCTAACCCTCTTTTGAGGGTCAAGTTTCCCACAAACACCCAATATCGTCAGTGCGCTAATGAGCTTCGGAGATTTGCTGGTTTAAACAACGGAGTGCACTTAAAATAGTGAGCAGTGTATAACAGCGCATGGAAGAGTCGAGCTTCAGCATATCAAATCAAATATTTTCAGTAGGGTAGCCTAGGTTGTGACGGCCTCCCTAAAAAGGTGAATGTGCTCTAGGCAGTGGTGCAAGGAATTAAAAGAATGACACCTTTTGTCGCATTCTAGACTGAGTTTAAATCATGTACGGTAATATAAAATGCCAGGTGATGAAAGTGACAGTGATCTTTTATCTGTCATAGCTAACGCAACTGATTTTTGTTGCTTGTTTGGAAGGAACTGCAGTGCTTGATGGCATTTACTGCCGACCTTTTTTTTTTGCATTCCCCTTTTGTGGGGGAACGTTTTCCACGGGCAATAGTTAAGCATGAAAGGGATTACACATTTTTGTTCACCGTGTGTTGTTTGTTGAGCGTTCGAGCTCGGCGTTCGAGCTCTGCATTCGAGAACCGCAGAGCTTGATGACATTTACTGCAGACTTTTTTTCTGCGTTCCCCTTTTGTGGGGGAATGTTTTCCCTGGGCAGCAGTTAAGCGTGGAAGGGATTACGCATTTGTGTTCTACGTGTGTTGTTTGTTGAGCGTTTGAGCTCTGTGGGTGGGAGGTTGTGTGCGCGGGGCGTTTTTCCTCATACCAAAGTGCGTTGTTGTTGACCGTGTTGAAAAGTCTAACGAGTGTTATTTTTGTCTGTGAATAAAATGCCATTCAAGGCACTCTGGCCCATTGACTGTGCCTTTCAGCGCAATGTTAGAACATGGTCGCCGCCAATGCGAGCCCCTGCACACTTAGGCCACATGTTTAAAACATGTGCGCACTTTTTGGTCTCCGTTTCACACCCTTTAACCAAATAAGCAATTATAAAATGCATAGATAAGTAAGAGATTAATTTTTGTACAGAAATCCAGTTCAAATGAAGCAACAAGATCTTATACGGAACAGCACCGAGATGGAATCATTTGCTGTTGCCTCACAGGTTGTTTTCTCTTCATGCAAGTTACAGCCCTTACAAAAAGTTTCAATGTCATGACTTGCTCTTGCACCATAAATAAGAGGATGTGGAAACTTAGTGCTAGGATCAAATAATAGTTATGTATTTAAAAAAATGAAGGAAACTCACACTAACGCGCAAGACTTGAAGGTAGCGAAGCTGTATGCAACCTTCACGAACACCACAAAGGTTTAAGTCCACGAATTGCAGCCGATTTGCTTCTCCTTTGCTGCTGAACGACCTTTACTCCATCATTGTTGCTATAAGTGTGAGCTTCTTTCATTTTTTTGGAAGGGATAATCATTGGAGGTTACCATGGAAAGGCGTACGCTACGATGTGTCTTTCTTCTTCGAAGCAAGTGTTGCCACGATTACGGTGAACGCTGGAGATTTTCTTGGCCAATCTTGGCCAATCTCCTTCAGAGGGTATTGGCTTGGCTTGACAAACTTGCACCGGAGACGTTCGCCGCAAGCCACGCACACGAGCGCTCGGCATTATCTTGGCTTCTTTAACTGCCGGTCGGTCGCCTAAGTGGGTATGCTTGGCCTTGACAAACAGTGCGCAGGCCATGCTGGGCAGTTGCCGCGAGGCACAGTGCAAGGCATTTTCTTGGTTTTGTTAACTGCCGGGTGGGTGCCACGAGGCCCGCACTCAAGTGCGCACGCCACCGCAATTTCAGAGTATTTTTAACTGCGGACACGAAAAAACGAAATTTGTCTAAACAGCTTCACTGCACCACACATACCTACATTCGGAGCCACACCACAGGTATTAGGGATGTTAGGCTGACCCGTACCCCCGTTTGCAGTTAACAGGAATACTGGATGACATATTCCGGCTTCACTGTTTGGTTATGCCAACCTCATCAGACGAGCTGAGTCAAGTAATGCTCACCCGATTCTCACGAAAACAGAATACAACTTTGCTCAACTCGAAAGAGGTAGCATTTGGCGACTCGCTCGGCTCCGCGAACGCAAGAAATTGCAAAACTTTCAAATTTCATGCCGGAGTGATGTAAAACGGGCAGGAGAGAGGTATTATGGGCCGGCTACAACCTCCCAGTCACATTCCGCTTTGGTGGCTTATGCTGGCGGCCGACAATCGCACAAACAAGATTCCGTGACATCGCCGAGAAATCGCGCTGAAAGTTGCAGGGAAGTCCCCGCTGTTCCATCTCCTTTCTTTAATATCTCAATTATGTGTTTGAAGTTTGCGATAAAATTGGTATTGTTCTTACCGGAACAAAGCAGTCTTTTTAATGAACCAAGCCTGCATCGTGTCTTCATGGCCCTTTTAAAGGGGCCATGCAGACAAAACACATTTGGTTAATTCAAAAGGTTGCCTCGTTTGAATCATACTGACGCCACTTTTTTAACGTACACTTCGCTCAAATAAGCTATATCATGAGAAATAAAAGGGAATGGCCATGCGACCTACTACCTAATTTCCCACAATAGAACCTACAATGTTATATGCACCAGCTCTGCGATTGGCTGAGGCTGCAAATTAGGCACGGCCTATAAGCTTGCCGAATGAGCTATTTGCGCCTAAATGCAATGCTTATTCATTTTACAGCAGTAAGATTGGTGGGGTAAACAATGAAAGTTACGAAAATACACGTAAACATAGAAGCACCGATGCGCACTGCTGTTGGAACTGGGTGCACTGTTTTAGAGGCAGAGCTGTCCGCCGCTTTGGAGTTGTCTTGCACGACACTGGCCGATTGGCGTCAGTGACGTTGCCTTACGTGACCCTGTTTGTCAAGCATACCCCATGGTACACAAAACGATTACTTTCTACTGTAACAAAAACAAGCCAGGTGTAAATACGCTCAAAAACAAATCAACGGCGGACAACGGTCCATGGCCGAGTATGATAGCGCCATCCATTACAACTTCATTGCTGACGTTACGAAAACACACGATTTGGCGGGAGAATCAAAATTTTAACCTAAACTGATTAATTTCTCGGTTAATCCGGCATCATTTGCTGCCAGACAAGCGCTGGGGGCACTTTGAACCACGAAATATTTCGAATAAAACAAACTCTGTATTTTCTCTGCGTGGCCTCTTTAAAGGAGCCATGAAGAGAAAATACAACTTCGTTTAATTTGAAAGAACTAGGATTCAGTATCTCACTCAGCTCCATTAGAACCCAAAAGATGTTTTTTTAACGAAAAAAAAGCAAAAGTATTTAAAAACTTTAAAATTTTGCACCACAGTGACGTGTTATGAGCAAGAATGACGTCATACGGGCCAACAATAAAACATGATTTTCAGTGCGTTAACTGCACGTTAGCATTCAAGTGATGCGGTCAAATGGAACTAGAGGCCCCATTACAGACGTCCAGTTATGTGTCGTCGCGACAGGTCAGCTACGCGGCCGCCAATCGCACAAACGAGGTTCCGTGACGTCATAGAACAGTTGCGGGAAATTGTCTAGGGGGCCGCGACTGCTTCACACGTTTTCTTTAATATCTCCGTTATTTGTTCAAAGATTGCGATGATATTGGTATCATTGTTATCGGGACTAAGCAGTCTTTCTAATAACCCGAACTTGTATTTTGTCTTCATGGCTCCTTTAAGGAACACGTTCACCGACACACCCAATGAGACAGGTCAGGCTTCAACATGGTTTATTACCCAACAAGATGACACAGCATGCACGTGTGACGGGGGTCAGAATGCCAAGGTATACATCGTTGCGCGTACAAAATACTTGCGCTCAACTAAAGGGCACATAAATTATACATCAGGCAAACACGGCTACAACAGCATAACTGCAAATGCGGAACAAATATGAGAATACGCACATACAGTACACGCTGCCACAGTGGTCCAGTAATAATGCCTAGACAGCGATGCGCAAAAGAACACGGGCGCCAAATGCCAGTGCAAACGCAGCCCGCTAATGTGAAAAATTGCGTCCGCAGTATATAATGAGCGTGAGGTGATGCATGTAGACATTGCATGGAGGGTAACAGATTCGTACGGTTGCTTGCTGAGAGCTATAAACGACAATGCCATGCAAAATAACATCAACAATAGCTCGCACATTCGAGGGGGTCAGAGAAAGTGAGAGTCAGAACAGTGTAGGCTTGAGAGAACTCCACCACACACACATCAACGGTGCTAAACTACCAATAGACGGCGCAATGCACGAATTCCATCTGCTACTCGCTAAGACTAGGTCCATCTACAACAGCGTTCTTTTTTTCATCTATGGTGAAAACAGGGGAGGGAAGAAGTGATTGCCGAGGTTCATAGTTTCAACATCTGCGAACACTGACCCCGAAAAATGTCATGCTCTAAGCCTGCTTCTCGAATTCCATCGTAGCAGCTTGAAGGGGGCGCTATTAGCAATTTTTTTCTCGCTAAGCTGAAAAGCGACAATGCCCAGCTGTTTGCAAAAAAACCCTCCTCGACGCATTCCAGACCACCATCAACATGCCGCGCACGCCGGCCCTATATCGGCAAAAGTCGCCGCAGTGACGGTCGCAGAGAGAGTAAAGGCACTAAGTGGGCAGACGTCGGCGTCGTCTTTAAGAGCGGGGCTACTCGGCGGAAGCCTTGTCGTTGGACTCCCACACGCGAAGCGCTCAAAGTCCATGATGTCGATGCAACTCCTGGCCACCACGTGACCCACCCGGATGGTGGGGTCCACCACGTACTCTTGGAACAGCAGCCGCGTCTCCTCCACCTCTTCCTCCACGGGTGGCTGCGTGCAAGGTTTGGAGGAAAGTGGTTGGTTGGCCAACACCAGGCCACAGACTTGAGACGCAGTGTGTACAATCAAACGACTGTGTAACAAAGTGTGCGGGACTGCGACAATGCTTTGTCATGCTCGCCACTTCACGGACACCAATAAAGCAGATAAGCATGCTGAGAGAAACATGTTTAGCCAGGACAAATTCAAATGGAACGTCGCGGGGCGAAGGGAAAAGGCAGTTTTGTTTTTAACAATTGCAGCCCCATTTAGCGGCAGAAAAATCGCTTCCCCCGATGATTCGGCACAGTTGTCGATAAGAAGAGCAATTTGGCAATCCGGGAGTTTCGTTGTCTCCTCCAAAAACTGCTATCATTCAGGCTGTTTTGTTCCCAACGGTACCTGTTGGAAGACCGCGCACGGCCTTGAAAACATTCTACTTTCATTCACTTTCTAATTACAAGTGGCTCCAGTTTTCAAGCCAAGCTTATTTTAAGCTTTAGTTTAAGTTTCCTTCTGCCTGTGCGAATCGTTAGAAAATTCCGACTCAGTGAAGTGTACAGGGGAAAAATGCACATCAATCTTTTTGTTGGTGCATTTTTGTAATAATTAAACAACTTTAAAGAATCTTTTACAATAATGTTTTTTTTTCTTTTGCAGCGACAGGCAACTTTCGAGCTTGTTGGTAAACCGTGCCAAGTAACAGTGGAATCTTCCTCTGCGGTACACGATGGAATGCTTGCTGGAGTGCACCTCACACAGACAATGGCACCAGATTTGCCCCCCCCCCCCCCCCTCTCTTCCCACAGAATATCAGTACAAAACTTTATGCTGTAGTCGTGGAGCAGTGAGTTTCTGACAGTTCCTCTGTTGCCGTGTGCCGTGGAGCTGGCATGCTGGCAAAGAATGCAAAAATATTAAAGCCGTTCCTCAACGTGAAAGCTGTCGGAAGTGTAGAGCAGTGATTCGCCATAATGGGCTGTAGTGCCATTATCCGCTCACTGCTGCCACACAATGCAATTCAAATTTGCCACCTTCGCAGTGCTCGCGTGCCCCCTGCCTGAAACTGCGCCAGTGGGAGTTCTGTTCTTTTTGTGCTTGCTTTCCTACGTGCCAGCACTGTACCAACCCAACGAGCGTTCCTAACTAAATGAACGCGGGCGCTGCCAGTTAATTACGTATATTTTGCCCCAAATGTACCTGCAGTTTTCTTTGCACTCAACTATGGGAAGATGTATGACAAGCGCCAGCGGTTCACGAGTTTCGCTGGCACTGCTACCACCCCATCAATTCAAATGGGCCTAAGTGCTTCGTTTCTTTTGCCTGCAGCCAGCAAGGATACGAATGTAAACAAACAGCGTTGTTGTCACTTAACGATGAGAGTTTGAACTTTAGAGCGGATTTCAAAAACCAACCCAACTATTCCTAACTAAAGCGACGCGGGCGCAGTTTGTTAATGTATGGTGGTGATCTCCTGCCCCAGCAAACGGATCAAGTTTTCGCCGAGACGAGAGCTGTTTTAGCCAGAGTGCCTCAAAAACAAAAAACAGATGTTTCGCGATAAAAACAGCGGTTCATATTCGAACCTTTATAAACCCTTGGCTTTCGTAGCCTCTAGATTTAACAACACGTATTGTGAGGCTCTACCGGCAGTCCCGAGCTACGACGACAAGGTGAGCACCCTAAAGTGCTCTGCACTTAAAACAAGCCCCTAAAGTGCTCTGCACTTTAAACAACAGACATACGTGCTAGGGACGCCCACAACAACTGTGCAGGCTGGCCCCCTCAGCCCCGCTATCATCACATCTAATGCTTGTGCTACACGGCGTCTCCAACCGACAGTTGAATGCTTACTTTACAAGTGTGGCTAACAGAAAGCCAACGTGCCACTCGACAGACAATTGGTTTGGAGGTTTTTGGAAGGCCTTTTAAACTACCAAGCAGCACAGGGATAAAGCTTGCCGGTAATTTATTACAGAGTGTTTGTTTTTCTTTTCCCGTTTTTCAGAGGCTGTGTTTACCCATCATCGTGTTCCACACTCAGCTTGCATCTTAAACGGGAGCGGATGGGTCTTTGGGGCTGAAAAACGATCAAACTTTTTTTGAAAAATGGCACTTTCAGCCTCCACGGCCATTTTTCTATCAATCTGCAAATTATCTCATCACAACGGCACCATATTTTATTGTAAATAGCATTTTAAAGTGCACTCTACAGCTCAGTTTGTACAGGAATTCAATGGTGAAACGCACATCTCTTGCAACGTGAAGCTAGCATTTCGCCCTCGGATATCTTGGCACCCACAGCAGGTACAACAGTAATTTTTTTTTGCTTCTGATACATAAATGTGTGGAGAGTACAATGTTGGAAACAAATTTTTCAAATGGAGGCTTGGAAAATTATTACTGCGTTCAATTGACACCCCCTGCGAGCCATTTTTCGGCACAGCGCGGGAGGAGTGAGGTTCAGTGTGTTGTAAAATGATCAAAAATAGCTAAATCAAAAAAAGTTCTTCCAATGCTGCATTCTTTTGTCATTTGTCTGCCTAGCCACAGGGTGGTAATCGCCATTCTGTATGTAGTGGTTATTTTGCAATTGTGATCCAAAATAATGGCAATTAATCATTAATTATCTCCAAAAAACAATCACGTTGCAAAAAATCTAATCGCAGATTTGAAATCAGCACGAGAAACTCCATAATGCTGTGCAAGTTTCATTAAAATTGGTTAGAAAATAAAAAAATAGCTCCAAGACCAGTCTGCCCCCTTAACCTTCTGTGGTCCGTTCCGAAAACACAAAGCGGCCATAGCAGTCCGCTGTTAAGGTACGTTCAACTTGGGTGCTCGAGGTTAAATTTTGCAGTTTTTCTAACTGCCATGAACCCGCATGCTTTGTATACATGATGCGCCATCTCTTGAGGGAGACAAGTGAACTCTGTTTGTTGAGGTTTACTTCTTTTTGCACAGGGGAGCAGCAGCACAATGTTCAGCACAGGCCTTCTGGATTCCAGAGCGTTTTCACGTGCGCGCTGTTTGCTGAGAAGCATGTTCGCTTTCTCATCGCATGCGCTCTATGGTGGTGCACTTAGGGAAAGCGATGATGACTTCAGTGAGGAAGAGAATTGCGTGCCTCCATCAGTTACTAACGACAGCGGTTTAACAGAAGCTAGTGTGACGAGGACTACAATGGCGGTGGGGACAGCGCCGTACGGATCATTACCCTGTGAGCTACGCATTTTGTCGAGAGACAATGAAATGGTGGCGACAGCTTTTTTTCCTGGCATCTAGAGGTTTCCATTGTCAGTGGTTTTACTTGGAGGCGCCCACAGCTGCAGAATCATGGCAAGAAAGAGCAGCGAAACCTGCAGTACCGCCATAACCTCATCCAACAGCTGGTTGGGTGACCTGAGGGCTTGAGCCAAAAAGTGGGGCCTGTCCGTATGTATGTATGGAGTGGGAGGAAAGGCTAGATGGGATGGGCCATTTCATCTACAAGCTCCCAGGCCAAAGCAGCAAGGACTGTGACGTTTGCAGAGATATAAAAACAAAAGAAGGCAGGAGGGAAACTGTTTTTTTTGCAAAACCTGCAGTAACAACCCTGGCCTGCACCCACGAGAATGCTTCGAGTGGTTTCACATGCTGCTCAAATACCAGTAAATAGGAGTTGCAAGCAGAATGCAAGAGAAACAAAATAAATATCCTGCGAGTTTCTCTTGCACAGTTTCTGGTTTTCTTCGCGGCACCGGAAATTGTAAAAAAAAAAAAAAACGTGGTTGATTCCTCTGTCATAGGAATCGGTAAAACACGAAAGTAAAATGTGCAGCAAAATCTGTAGCAGAGCATGGTTTGCGGGTTGGCAACTGTCTTGTGGGTGTGCTTGGCGAGCAACGTCCTGCTGGCAGGTCACTTCGGCAAAGGCGTCATTTCCGTGACAGATGTGACGTCAGTGAAATCTTGGTGTATCCCGGCATAAAACACTCTCGTGTCAAAATATAAAACCCGAAAACGAACAACCCCAAGTATAACGTGCTCTTTGGTACTAAAGGTTGCTTCCCCGCAAGAAAAACTTGTGTGCAGGGTGCACCCGTTACAGGCCGCTTGCTTCGTTGTACTGGCGTCACTTCCGTGACGGATATGACGTCAGTGAAGCCTTGGTTATCCGGGAATAAAACACTTTCGTGTTAAAATAGTTGCGGACCAGAACAGCTGGAAAGTGGGTAAAAGGTCTGGTCCAAAAAGGGTTAGAGCTTTCCCCAGAACCGACCAAAACTGCACCCTACCTCTTGTTCTTCCTCCGCTGCAGCGGCAGCATCCTCGGCTGCCGTCGGTGCGTTTTCCGACGCTCCCTCCGCAGCCTTCTTGGCCTCAGCCTCCTGCTCACTCTTCATCAACTTTTCGTCCTCTTCCTGCTCCTGTGCCTCCAGCCTCTTCTCGAAGCTCAAGTAGTCGTCAAGGAGCCCCACCGTCTTAGGGTTCAGGGCAACCACCTGCTGGCAGAGGTTCCTCCCCAGCTCCTCCATCTCCTCCTCCCCGACAGGGCTGTCTGCGAGCTCGCGGAACGCCACCACAGCACCGTACCGACCTGCACGGGGGACAGAGAGAGGGAGTGAGAGAGGGGGAGAGTTAATGACAGAGAAAGAGTTTATGAGCACGACAATGGCAGTGGAACCCTAGTCCGGGAACCCACGTGTTGCCCTAGCTGTCTTCGTCCGGGTCACCAGAAGTGTCCAGTCCTCCTGTCGAGATCCCCAACCCAATATCCAGCAAATGCAAATGCTGCCAAAAGCCGGGCAGTACACTCAGACATGGTGCCAAAGAGTGTCGAAAAAAATTAAAGCCGTTCCACTCAATGTGAAAGCTGTCGGAAGTGCAGAGCAGTGATTCACCATAGTGGGCTGTGGCGCCGTTATCCGCTCACTGCTGCAACCCATCACGCTTTTCGTCGCCCTGTATCCTTTCTCTCCTGCTGAATTCAACGGAGGTTTGCCCAACGCATTTCCAATTTCCCGCCTACGCAGTGCTCGCGCGCCCCCTGCCTGAAGCTGCACCAGCAGGAGCTCTGTGCTTTTTGTGCTTGCTTTTCCCCCCGCACCTGCCGGCGTTGCACTTGCACTTTTTTTCTCGCTTACTATCGCAAAAACCAACCCAGCGAGCATTCCTAACTAAATGAACGCGGGCGCAGCCGGTTAACAGCGTATATTTTGCCTCAAATGTATTTGCAGTTTTCTTTGCGCTAAACAATGGGGATATGTATGACAAGTGCCAGCGGTTCACGTCACGAGTTTCGAACGCTTACGACAATATAAACCGCTTGGCTTTCGAAGCCTCTGTGGGACGCCGCGACGACAGCCGCTACAACAGAACGCCGTGTGGCTCTACTTGGGTCCAGCGAGTGAGCTAGGACGACAAGGCCCTAAAGTGCCCTGCACTTAAAAACAAGCACCTGCCATTCCCCCTTCTTCGCATCCCCAACCACCAACCACCAAGAGCAATGGGAGGCACTGCTGTCCAGCCCCTGCCTCTCGGATTAGCTTCTGCTTGCCGGAAGAGCGGTCGATGCTCACGGATTCCTGGGAAGAGGGAACCACTCCTACAAAAACACCATAAATGCTCTCTCTCTCTCTCTCAACAGGGTGTCCCATTGCTCAGGAAAAGAAAAGGGTGGCATAGGGTGGCACAGCAGTGTTGTGAGCCCATTCCGCAATTATATGAGATGCAGCGATGCTGGGGTGTCGTGGTGCCATAGTCGCCCTCGCACAAACCGGTCACTTTCGAGCAGACAAAAGTGCAACAAAACACAGTCAACACTGCTTCGTAGAGTGCCTCTCACTCGCGTGTCTCTCCTGTTTGTCTGGCTGAACGAATCCATGTAACAATCAACACAGCACTTTGAAAATATGACGGCAAAGCGTCTGTCGTCACGATGGATCATCATCACAGCGAGATCTGGCTGCAGCTAGCATTGAAGAATACGTGTTAAAACTGAGTGAAGGACATGTTTACTGTCTTTAAATAAGACTTCACCCACCAATCTTTTAAAACACGAGTGCCTGGATAATAAAGGTGCGGGATATGAGAATGGTAAGGCCCAGCTTGGTGGCCATTCTGCCAAGCTGACCGTGCAATGCTCATTCCGAGAGCTTTGGTAAGACGCCTTTCGCGAACAAGAACAGCGTCTGGGAACTGTCCCCACTCTACTTTTTAACCACAGAGAAGGATGCATCATCACTGGTCCCCACTGTAATCCACTCACTGGTGGCATCGAAATCTGGCTCTTCACAACAGACAGTTCATCTCCTTGCATTGAACAAGGTGAAAAACCAGGATCCCTCTTCCCATCACAGATACAGTGGAACCATGATAATACAACTTTCAAGGGACCGCGCGAAATCATCGTACCACTGGGGTGTCACGTAATAGGGGTGTGGGTAATGCCGACCTAGTAAGCAGTCGGAGTATGAAACTGCCAAGGCCAAGCGAAGCAAACAAAAGTATGACATGGGGTAGAAAAAGGGCGAGAAAAAAAAAAGTAACAGAGCGATGACATGGCTTTGAAGGGAACTGGTAAGCATGTGGTGTATACCGGAGGGACCGGACGGTGCCAACATCCCATCATAAAATTCGAAACCTGGAACGTAAACCCGGCGGCCGCGAGAGGGAACATGGGGCGGCGAGAGAGCAGACGAGAGAGGAGTGCACTTTCACTATGACGTACGAAAACTGTTCAGCTCATTATAGACCTTGTATTCATTCAACTCTGCGTATTTAATGAAAAAAGAGAAGCAAGAACCCTACAAAGCAGAGAGAGGGGGAGAGAGAGCGTTATGAAAAGAAGAAACTTGGATTGAACGGGCAAAGAAAGTGGCTGTTCGGTCAGCCTTGTGGGGTTGCGTCGTATGTGTTTTCCCATTTGTTGCCTCAATGGGAGCTTCAAATTTGCAGTTCGGCTGGCCACCTAGACTTTACTACTTGTGGTTTGCGCCTTGGCGTTCTGCGACCGCATGGGGCCGTCGAAAATCAACTGCCGCCCGCCAGTACCCGTGTGCGGACCTTTGCAGATCAATCAGCGTCAAACAATGGTTAAAAAGAAAGAAAGGTCAGGACGAAGTGGCCAAGCGGCGTAAAAGATGGGAAAAACGCCAGTTTATACCCGGCAGGGTCCGTCGTATGCAGCGGACCACGTGCACCCGAGCATTGTATAATCGGGGTTTTTACTGCATTGTTTCTATGGGGAGTTTGCTGGGACCACGGTGATCGGTCCTAAGAAGCGGGTCAACATTAGACTGGGGATGTATCACCAGGGTTCTACTGTAGTGACGCAGAACGGCACATGCTACGGTCCTTCTTGGATCACAATTCCCCACCTAAAGAAAGCAGCACCATCGACACCACACCAATGCAAAGGGATTAAAGTGTGTTTGTGGGCGTACGAATACCTCACTTCTTCAGTACAGTATAACACCCAGCCCCAAGTTCCCCACCTGCCCACTTGGGGGAGACGTGTAGTAAAAGGAGGAGCAGCAGTAGCAGTGGGCACGCGTACCAAAGCAGGGGTACTTCTTTCCGCTGGCCTGGCTGTCCTGCGGGTGGCAGTATCCGGCCAGCACTGTGGTGCCGGCCTCCCCCCGGAGGCAGAGTGCCCGCCGTACGGCCACCTTCTCGCCCAGCTTGCCCACGGCCAGGGCCTGGGCCTCCTCCACCGTGTGGCCGTCTCGGATGCGAAGGCGGGCAAGTTCGGGGGCACCCAGCCGCACCTAGGGGGGGCGTGGAGGGGCGGGAGAGGGTAAGCTATGAACAACACCATCATCATCATCCTGTTTGCGTCCACTCCGCACATGGAAAAGGCCAAGGTCAAAGGGGCCATGCAGACAAAGCACAAGTTTGGTTCATTCGAAAGATTGCCTCGTTCAAATCATACTGACACCGTTTTTAACGCACACTTCGCCCAAGTAATATATATAATCAGAAAAAAAGAGAATGGCCATGCGACCCACTAGCTCATTTCCCGCAGCAGAACCCATGATGTAATATGCCCGGCCGTGCGATTGACTGAGGCCCGCAACAGCAAGCGCAAATTAGGCATGGCTAATAAGCATGCCGAATGAGTTATTTGCGCTTAAATGTAATGCATATTCATTTTACAGCAGTAAGAATGGTGGGGTAAACAATGAAAGTTACGAAAATAGACGTAAGCATAGAAGTATTGATGCGCACTGCTGTTTGTATGGGGCGCACAATGCTGTTTTAGCTGCACAGCACGGCAGCGCTTTTGGGTTGTCTCAGACGACACTGGCCGATTCGGCGTAAGCGACAGTGTCTCACGTGACCATATTTGTCAAGCGAGCACCATGTTTCATAAAAAACGATTATTTTCTACCTCAACAAAAAGAAGCCAGGTACAAATACGGACAAAAACAAAGCAAAGGCAGAAAAAGGCCCACTGCGGTATTGTGGCACCATCTAAGTTGACTAGCGGTAAACAAAGCTCCCCAGCACATATGATGTCATTGCAAACGTCACCAAAACACACGATTTGCGGGAGAATCAAAATTTTAACTTAGATTGATTAATTTGTCAGTGAATAAAGCATTGTTTGCTTCCACACAAGTGCTGGGGGGCAGTACAAAACACGAAATCTTTCAAATAAAACAAACTTGTATTTTGTCTGCATGGCTTCTTTAAGCTACGATCTACCCAATCATAATCCTAATGTTTGTGTCCACTCTGCCTCTGGAAAAGGAGGGGGTAGGCTACAAATTACCCGATCTTCACCATCATCCCCAAATTACCACTACCACCATCATTCTCAACCAGTCGCATCCATTGCCAGATGAAGGCCTCTTTCCCTAAGCTCTCCAGCCAATTCTATCTTCGAGTTTACCTAGCCCACTCTTTTCCACTGAACTGGACTTTGAGTTCACCCCTCCATCAAGTCCTCGGTCATCTATACAATAGCCTATAGAACTACCCGTCAAGCTGGAACTTGAAAAACGCCCACCCTGGGGGGACAACACGCATACCTTCATGATGGCGGTCTCCAGGGTGGGCAACTTCTTGGCGTGGCTGAAACACGACCGCACCAGCTGCTCCGCAAACTGCCGGAACTCGGGCGTGCGCGCCACAAAGTCCGTCTCACAGTTCACCTGCACCGGTGCAGGCACAGTGTCACACCCTACCTGTTGTACTGAGTACACCCGGGAGCACACCTGCAGTACACCAAAGGTGCACTGGCAGTGTACAGGGCAGCTACAGGTGGGCTGCTCGTGAGGCCTACTTTACACAGCCACAATCCTAATGACAGCAACCTTGAATTCAAATTGTAAATTTTGGGGGTTTAGCGAACCGAAGACACATATGGGCTATGTGGCACATAACAGCAGAGGGCTGCAGATGAATTATAACCACCTGGAGACCTTGAACGTGTGCCAAAATGTTGACACACAGGCGTTTTTGCTTTCCACCTCCATAAAGAAAAGCGGCCACCTCAGTTAGGACCGAACCCGCGTCCTTGGGCTCAGCAGCACAACACCTTAACCACTGAGCCACCGCGACAGGTCTTAAGGTGAAACAGAAACACTACTTAGGGGAACAACGCATATGAACGCAGTTACCTGCCAATCAAAGGTGCCTATTACACCCCTAAAACTGCCACGAATGAATCGTAAAAGCCAGAATTGCTGAACAAGTAAAAGTAATTCACCTCAACTCCGCTTATTTTGGCCATGGCATATGGGCAGTAGGAAGAGCCGGGTAAAACAGCTAGCCCTTCCCAATAAAAGTTAGAGCACACTTACGGACAAACACAAGAGGGATGGAACGGGCTGGTGCTCGTGTGTTTTGTCCGTAAATCTGCACTAACTTTTACTGCGAATGGCACGAACCAACTAGCGCAGCAAGAAGTTTCATCAAGCTAGTCCTCACGATGAACTAAACCACACAAAGGGATGGGACCAAAGTGCCGTTCACGCTCGATCTGACCTGCAACACTGATCTTTAGGCAAGCACAGTCTAAAATTGGGGGACTGAAACTTGATGCAGATTTTTAGGCTTGAGCGATCATTTTGGCAACACAGTAAAAGCTCGTTCATTCGAACCGGAAGGGGAAGCCATCTCAGTTTGAGTTTATGAAATTTTAAACTACAGTACAAGTGAATAATAACTACAGTAAGCTGCGATTGGGGAGCAGTAGGGCATGTCAACAACCTGATGCTTGAAAAATTCCTTTGTTGCCATCTGCCTTTTGTCCCTGAAGCCCTTTTGCTCAAATGAGCGAAGGTAACACAAGGCTTCTTTTCACGTCATTCAAAACAGATCAAGAGGTGGGCGGCATTCACTCTGGTCACGACTTTGGAGCGGACAGCTACACTGGTGCTCAACCCGCCCCTGCATATAATCCGCACCCCCCTTTTAGCCCACCGGAAAAGAAAAATAAAATCCTCGCGTATTGCCCGTACATTTGATACAGGAAAGGCTGCACCAAAGCTGCCGCTCAAGCAACACATTGCATACTACGTATACAGAAAAAAACGTACATTTAGCAAGCAGAATACACTGACTGCAAGACAAAAGTTACAATTCACTAAGTGTTCCTGCTCTCGCTAGAGCTATCACTTGAGCCGCAGTTCTCATCACTGTTGTACACAAGGTCATCTTCGGTTCCATCCATGTCGTTTGTGATGCAGCATTTTGTTAGCCTTTTTTGCGCCATCTCAACTGGAACCGCCTTCCATCCCCTCCATGCCTTGTCCTCGTATGTTTTGCAAAATCGCTGCCATGGAAGGCTTACCCAGTGTTACTGCGTAGGAGCTTCACGGCACAACCTGCATTGCTGTGAAGCTGCACTAAAGGAAGAACCCCACGTATTATCCGCACCCCTACTTTACCACTGAAATTTTCGCATTTTTGGTGCGGGTTATACTCGCAAACATACGGTATTCCTTCTACTTCTCGCTGTTAGTGACAAGTTGTAAGCGTGCGACCTGAACTATGTTGTCGTCATTGGCCCACACACCACACACACCTGCACTTATGCCCACATCGATGTAGTCCACAAAGAATACGTCTTTCGAAACATTCGTTATGGAGTTTTAGTTAGGTTTTACCCAAGTGCACCATCTCTCTGTGTTTTCTCCCTTCAGGATGTGAATAGCGTTGCGTTTAGGCAGCGGGTGTGTGTCTCCGGCAGTGCACCGGGCATCAAACTGCCTAGTTCACAGAATCCATTTTATCGAGCTCGGCCGGGCCAAATTGTACAGTTTGAGTTATCCATAAATTCGAAAGACTATAATACCTGTGCTGCACGAGCGTTTCAAAGGACATTTGAGCAGAATGGCCTTCGAAATTTCAAATGTCATTCGAACTGGAAGGAGACGTTCCGCCGATCTACACAACAATTCTGAAAGGCAGTTGAAAGTTTCTGCATTCGCCTGCCATGTTTTGGTGTTGCCCCTGCCGCCCTGTTTCGTTCGTGACAGAAATTTAATTTCAGAGTTAAAATGGGAAAGAAAACAATTGTTAGTGATCAAATTGATAACAATCTACAAGCGCGCACAAAAGATGTACTACTAACAGCCAGTTTCTTTATTTTTGCCTTTTTTGTACCACCGGTGTTGAGAGTAGTACCAAGTTACCTTGTAATCGTGCAGTGAGTGATAGAAAACAAAAACAGGCGAAAAATTATGAAGATCGTGCACTTTAAACACTAAATTTTATCCGTAAATAATTGTTTTGTAATTACGGCACACAGAAACTGCACCCGAGAGTATGACTGTTCTCATTTCAAAGGCCTTCGAGAACCTCAAAGGTCGTTGGTGGTGTTCCTTTGACTCAAATGGCATTTCAACCAAAGGCATTTGAAAAACATCATGTAGCAGCTCAAAGGTGTCAGCTGAGTCAAATGACATTCAACTCAAATGCCTTCGAAACACTCGTGCAGCACAGGTATAAGTTTGAATTAACTAGCTATCACTGTATATCATAACTACCAGAATACTAATGATCCTTGTAGGTCATGACGACCGTGACTGTGCCCTCAACATGCCCTTGCTCAGAGCGACCCATGCAGCTGACCTCAGCCATGGCCGCGTAGGGCCCGTCCACGTGGATGGCGACGAGGCCCTGGGCGGTGGAGCGGCTCTGCATCTTGGTCGCCTTGGCCCAGCCCTGCTTCTTGGCCTCCTCCGCAAGCCACTTCTCCGCCTGAGGGGTCGAAGAAAGGAGAGGAATGACAACGTTACGATTTAGATGCCGTTCGCCACAGCAACAAGTTTCTCAGAAACTGCATTCACTTGTTTCAGATGCAGAGTAGAAAGAAAAAAGGATGGAACAGCACGTGTACGTCTGTGGTCTTCCGTGATGTCACAGAAGCTTGTTTATGCAATTGGCAGATGGCTGTGCAATTGTAGTGATGCCTCAAGTTCCATTTGATCGTATCACCTGAATGCTAACAGGCAGTAAACACACCACCATCATCATCATCACAGCCTATCTACGCCCACTGCAGTGCAAAGGCCTCTCCCATGGATCTCCAATTACCCCGGTCCTGTGCTAACTGCTGACCAATTGATCCCCGCAAACTTCTTGATCTCATCTGCCCATCTAACTTTCTGCCACCCCCTGCCACGCTTGCCTTCTCTAGGAATGCACTCTGCTACCCTTAATGACCAACGGTTATCTTGCCTTCGCATTACATGCCCTGCCCACTTTCTTCTTAATTTCTACTAATACGTTTTTAACACACGTTTGTTCCCTGACCCACTCCGCTCTCTTCTTGTCCCTAATGTTACACCTATCATCTTCCCGCTCCATTGCCCGCTGAGTCGTTCTCAATTTAAGTTGAACCCTCTTAGTGAGCCTCCAAGTTTCTGCCCCGTAGGTGAGTACCGGTTAAGATGCAGCTGTCATACACTTTCTTCTTCAGGGACAATGGTAGGCTGCCATTCATTATGCAAGAATGCCTGCCGAATACACTCCACCCCATTCCCCACTCCGCCAGAAGGATAAGAATGGGGTGGAGTGCAGCAAACACACTGATTACCATATTTTCAGTGCTGCCCATGCCATGTCACTCCGCCCATATTACGTTACTGCTGCACAAAATTTGAAAGTTGTTCAATATTTCATGTGTTTTTTTCAGTTGAAGAAATCTCCTTCGTGGCCGGAATGAAGCTCTACAAACAAGGCTTCACCGTGTCTTCGCAGCAGCCCCTCTACCCGCAGCCCCGACCGCAGCGGTCACTGCGCACCTTGCCGAGGTCGTTGTCGTTGGCCTCGAGGGCCTTCTTGCAGTTGGAGAAGGTGTAGCCAGTCTTCTTGCGCAGCTCCATCAGGGCCGCCTTCTCCACGGTGCGCAGAGAGGCGCATGTTTGCAGACACCGGGTGAGCACCTGCGCAAACATGCTGCTGCTGCTGCCGCCCCTGGCACGCCGACACCTGCGAGTTAGCGCCACGCATCCCAACGGTAAGGCCGGGTTCAGACTGTTGCCGCAACTGTTGTAATAACTTTAAAGAATGATGTCATTTCACGTCTCAGCCAACCGAACTGCGTGACATGCCATTTTTTACGTCCACAGATCACGATATGGCTTTTGCGTCGGTAGTCTGAACATAGCCTAAGTTGCTCACCAAACCACAACTTTTGCAGCGAAGCTGTTTATGTCTCGGTTTCCCGCACATGCATGCGTCAAGGAAGTACCGATGGCAAAGAATAACATGCGCTCACTCTAGAGAGTGTAAAGATGCTTTATAGTTCTCAATTTAATGTAGGTATCTTGAAAAACATTATACTAAGTTAGCCGCAGACGACTATGACTATATCATTATGATGAGTTTCATCTACTTTTCATAAGTACGTAGTTCGCGGTGAAGTTGTAAATATTGTGGAATTCCCGTCTGTTGTCAGTACACTGGACTTCTACGGGAGGGAAATGGACAGCCCCATGTTTGGCTACAAGAATAAAGCTCGAGTCCTTTCAAGTTTCGTTCTCTCTGTCTTTCAGCTAGTTACTTAAAACTATGCTCAATCACAAGTTACAAACAAATGTGTTTTGTTTCGTGCACTTTCGGGACCCAACTCACTGGTCATCCTTTTTCACAGAGTGGAGCGGCACCAAATTCTTTTCTTTATTTTTCATCTCACGGCTCTAGTCAAAGCTCACTCAAAAACATACCCACATCAACTCACTCGGGTTGTTATTCAACTAGAAACAGAGAACCCGTAAACCCGCAGAATCCCTATTTGTAACAGGGTAGACAACAGTGCGTTGTCCACTCACTGAAGCTTGTGCGTGGATCTTTGTTTTACATATGTTAGGCGTAACAACAATTGTGTCAACCCCACTGAAGAAATGTCGCACTTTAAATGCACCTTCATCCACCAAGCAAGGCCTTCCCAGCTGTTCGGAAAGCATACGATGCAATGTGTGCATCTGTTAACATGCAACTGTTGTGTGTACATTGTACTAAAAGAAACGCAATATTATTTTATTCTTTTCAAGAAATTGGTTGACCGAAAATGTGAGCACAGGTGACAGGTGCTAGCATCCGAGAAGCAGGTGACCCGTGACTTCTGCATGCTGTTACGCTACTGCAGACTACGTATTGCAAACAGTTGTTAAAGCTGTTAGAAGAGACGCAGCATGACATGGCTTTCAGTGTTACTGCAGTAGCCTCGCAGCAGCATAAAAGTAGCGCAAGATTAAAAGATATTTTTTTGTCATTGTGCACAGAATGCACACGAGTCGGTTTTGCACTGGTACACATTGCTTTGGTAGTACGAGAGACCACACCCTCCTGTGCTATTCAGGAGAGTAATAATGATACTAGCAGCCTCAGTAGTGCAGAGGAGGCAGAATTCACCTAGCTCTAGCTCACTACATTGACTCTACCTAACCTAGCCAGTGAGAAGAAGCGGTTTAGCCAGTTGGGTAAGAACGCAGACAAACTAGTCCTCCCCATGAGCTGTGATTAGTCTGTCTTGATTTTTACTCGACCGGCTAAACCGCTTCCACTCACTAACTAGGCAGAACCACTCTAGCGGAAGCAAGATCAAGTGCAAGTAACCTCCCCCTAATAATTCCTAGGTACAACCATAATGGCTGCCAGGGTGCTGTCAACACCCGTTTTCTACCCTCACTGCTTTAGCAACCAGAGACCGCAACAGGTTTGCAGCTGAAAGCTGTCCGTCATTCCCAAATTTACCTCAAATGAAAATACATTCATTTGCTGGATTAAACAGGGACACAAGCACCCATATCACAGGGAAACAAAGTAGAAAGAACAGCTCTAGACTCCCACAATGGCATGGTATTGCAAGGTACTTACAAGCTTAGTGCCGACCTCTGAGTAACACACGAAGCGAAATTCTTGGAGGCACACGTCACTGTCCCCACATGGTACTTTGTATGAAACATTGCACTTATTATTAAGCACGAGCTCATGCACTTACGAGCCTCTTCAGGCTGAAGAAACTGCTTTGGTAAGGCCAAGGACCTGATGATCTGCCACAGATTGAAGCAAGAGTCGTATCAACATAACGATCAAACCCTGGGAAATTGGTGCCTCCACAGTTAACGAGCTTCTTCAATGAGTTTCAGGCTTTCTTAGTAGAGGGAAGGCGCTCTATAACAAGACTACGGCCACGCATATTTTCAGCCCCTACTATGCCAGCACATACTTCAGTAGGTCCTAGATTACTATCTAGCACAGGAGTGATACCACTATGCACACACATACACACACGGAAGCCCTTCCTTTTTTACTGGAGCGTGGAAAATATCGCAATCTGAGATAGGGAAAAAAGAAAACCGGAAAACACGGTAGTCACGAGGTGCAGTTATTGCACAAGAAATCTGTTTACTCCTTTGTGACGCCAGAAAACACCATTTTAAAACCGCCTTTGCTTGATGCTGCGCTTTGCTGTGCATGACATTGAAACTCTAAACCTCGGTACGATGCGAAAAATACGTGCACAATATGATGCATCACAAAATCATAAATGCGCTGCAAAAACAAGACAAAAATCTCGATCAGTAAGCACACAAGAACTGCTATGTGACGCCTGATGAGAGTTGGGTAAGCTCGGTTTGTTACAACAAACCTCCAGTAGAAAGAAAACAAAAAAGGAGGCGGGGAGGGCCGCAAGAAAATAGCCAATGGTTAGCAAAGGTTCTGTCGAAATCTACCATTTCACGGCGTCCCCCATAGCACTAGCAGTACAATTTTGTTTTTTTGAGCTTGTGAAACACTGCGATATGCCCGGCAGCATGAGTAAATATCAACAAGTTTCACGCAAACTTAAACTGCGCACGGCTCTACAGGCACACCCATGTGCGCTCTCCGTTCACAGCCTTCACTCGGTCTGCTGGGCAGTAAAATAACCATGCCGGACTTCAGTAGAGGTCACACGGCGTGCAATCATTTTCAGCATCTTCCGAAAGACTTGTTTCCTCCCGATCACGCCTACGTGCGACGCATTTCGGTCCCCTGCGGAGCCGAACGACAGGGTAGAAAAGAATTAAAGCGTGGATCTCGTACGCGTCGTCGGCTCACCCGCGTTGTTTCACGCAATGACACGAGGATCCAAGACTTCGACGTCGACGCCCACGGGGTCGCTACGCGGTAGAGCACGTAGCGTCGTCGCACTTGGCACGAAACACGCGAGATGGTCTACTGGTAAGCGAAACGATGCAGCAGAGAGCATGTGGGGGTCCAGGCGCGGCAAGGCCAGCAAGGTAGGAAGGAGTACGCAGATCACGAACCGGCACTAGCATCGCATCGCTAGTTGCATCGAATTGATCACGCTGCCGATGCTGTCTGAAACGCATACGGCGCATGCGTGAACAAACCGTGGTTAAAAATCGCGACGTCAATCAAACGTTGCTGTGGTTGCAGCTTCGCAACGCGCGTTCATTCATTCGTCGTAATCGGGGTTGCTTATTACTATCGTGTTTAAATTCAACGCTGATTCCAGAGAATGTTAAGTGGTTTTAGATGCCAAATACTACGCGCTCGAGAAACACTTCCAGTTGAGCGATTTTGTCATGCTCGGACGCCATCGTAACTGATCGGCGGGAGTTCAACGTTTCTGTGTGGCCGTAGCCGCTGCAAAGAGTGTTGATTTTAGTCGGAGCGCTTCTTGAACAAGGTAAGCAGAGTATATTTTTTTGTCTCTGTGAAGTAAATGAGTTGAGTGCGCATGTTTTTGTTACAGTATCGAACGCTAAGAGGGTTGCGGGGAGCTGTACAATTTTACAATAATGCCCGTAACTTGCATTTTGAGAGGGGTACTCGAGTCGGCAAATGCCCGTGCGCAGAAAACCGGGCAGGGAGGGAGAGGGCGTTGCGAGGGTATCATAGCACGAGGCGTTCCATAGCACGAGGCGTTGCGTCGCGCGAGCCCAGACGCGGCAGTAGCGACAGGTGTCATCGAAGATTGAAGGGAGCGGACGAACGCGGCCAAACGGGCGAACAGACAAGCAGAGAAATTTACCATCGTTGATCAGCGATGCATGCAAATCGAAGCAATTAGAAACTGTAGAGGCGGATCGCGGAGCCCAGCGTCTCAAGCCCCAAGATTACAGAGCCCTTCGAGAGCGCGACGCGGAAGCAAGGCGTCCCGGGCGTTCAACCAGACATGCATGCGTTCGCATTGACGGCTCGTAGGAAGCGCTTGGGTGGCCTCGGACTTTTTGTTTCGGGAATGTCTGCAACCCGATGAAGCCGAAACAATTTCTCTAGCTGATCCGCCACCACATGAATAGTTCGGCCTTTGAATTCTTGTATTAATTTTTCTGTGTTGCTGTACTACAGAGAAAAATATGTCATGGGGGAAACTATTCTAAGCTCTGGGTATGCGCACCCACACTGCTTCGAACTCGCCATTTGCTTCATTCAGGGTGAATTGAGCTGATCGCGATGTGCTCCGAGTAGAAGGCTATGTTTTAAATAAAAAAGAAGTGATGGAAGTGGTGAATAACTGTTCTTGAAAACAACAGTTTTGAGTTGGCGGAAGACCAACCTGAGCTTGTGCATTCATTAATTTGCGCCTACATCGTTTTAGAATGGACACAGATAAGTACCTTCGTCAGCACACGTATGTCTTTTACGTTTCAATCAGGTTGCTTTAAAACCATTGT
This sequence comes from Haemaphysalis longicornis, assembly GCA_013339765.2. Classification (NCBI taxonomy): domain Eukaryota; kingdom Metazoa; phylum Arthropoda; class Arachnida; order Ixodida; family Ixodidae; genus Haemaphysalis; species Haemaphysalis longicornis. The sequence goes on from CM023456.1 coordinate 53,107,817, forward strand.
GAAGGCATCAAGTCTCGTGACAGCAATGTTGGCCTGAGGCTGCACTTAGTGAACGGAGGCATTGCTTGTGCAAGCATCCTGGTCACTTACTGAACTCAGCTCTTGAAAACCACAGGAGGTGTGTGTTAGCATGGACATCGCATTGTATTAACCATGCAATTGCAAGCAAACACGGTTTAGGACCCCTGATGGCCACCTTAACACTTGGGTTAAGCGATAAAAGATGCAGAAATTTAAGGGTCAAACCATCGTCATGGTGGTGAATTCAGTTCCATTAGGTTGCACACAATCGTCAAACAAAAAGTGAAAAGTCTTGGGATACCCAAACACTTCTTATTGGTTGCGAATGTGTACACATGAATGTCCAGTAATTGCTTCCGCATTTCTTTGTCAAAGGGCTTTGTCATCTTGCCGTTTAACGGGTTGCGCCACTGATCATTCTTACCGCTGTGTAATTGGAACACTAATGACGATGGTGAATTTCACCGCTTGTATGTCTGCCCATTTGCGCTGCACTCTTCTGCTACCGTCATCTGCGGTGTGTTTGCGTGGATGGGTAGTTCTAGCTTGTGCTGAGTTTAAGCTCCCGCTATGGAATACCTTGCTGTATGAAATCTTCATGACGTGCCCTCTCTTCCTGCTCGGATTGTCTGTAGGTACACATCTCCTGGCTCTGGTATGCCCTCCCCCCCCCCCTGGGAACGCACATACGGTTCATGCATACCGGGGATGGAGGTGAACAGCTTTGCTGCAAAAAATTGAAATAACAGAGATTAAATTAGCACGTTAATTGCAAGGATGTGCTTTTTTTTTTTTGTAGCTGTAGTGCAGTATCAGTAACATTACAAAGGTTCTCGGTGGTGGTGCCCTGTTTCCTGCTACAGTAAAATCTCATTACAAAAGACACTCAAGGGAACGAAAAAACGTGTCTCTTGTAACCAAGGTCTCTTGTATGCATGTTGCTAACATGGCGAACATAGGAAAACCAACCAAACCGCTTTCATTCAAATGTCTCTTATAACCAAGTGTCTCTTGTAATGAGATTTTACTGTAGTTGGTCAAACTTATTTCCCATTCTTTTCTGCAAACGTCAGCACTGTCTTGGTGGAGGCGTAGCTGTTCCTGTTTGACGTGCGACGAACAGTTCTGCTTCGTCTCTCTTGGAGTTGCGTTTCAATGCGAGTTACCCTTTACTGTCTCTCAGATGTGGTCATTCCCGAGTCTGGTCTTTCCTTTGTTACTTTGCAAGTCTGTTCACCGTTCTCATTTGGGCTGTATTTATTTTTGTCGATTATTTATTCATACTGCCAGCCGGAGAGAGCCTGGCCTTGGGCAGGGTGGGATTACATGTTTACATTACAAGGACGCAATAGTTAACTGGGTGCATATTAATACAACACAGAAAAAATAACACGACACACATTGACAACATCTGTCAGGGAACAAAAGAAAACAACAGAGAAAGCGCATACCTGCACAGAATTTTACGCGCATGACACTTCAACGCACCACTGCAGAAGAGTGAGCCGATAACAGCTATTTGCAATTAGAAAACCACGGCACGATGACAAAAATTGCTATACAGGAATAACTTAAAATGTACTCGAAGCAAAACGTTTACACATCGCTGAGGAAAAAAAAAACAGCAACAATGTTCACATAAAAGAGTCAATACACTTTCGATCGGGAGCATTTCAGTCACATGGGCCACTGGTCTTACCACTGTGACGCAGCCTTTGAGCTTGGCAGTAGTCCTCTCGTCTTGTGGAGTGCTTGAAGCCTCCTGTTCAGTTCTTCCATCAACTCTGATGGAGAAATTAAATATGGTAAAATGGCTGAGCGCTGCTGGCTGCTTTACAAAAAAGAAATTCTACATCAAGCAAAGAATGGTGGGGTTAGTTATGTGCATTTCCTGTGTGTGAAAGCGAGGCAGTAAATGTGTTTGCATACGCTTGTTGCTGCTTTAATTATTGACTGTACTGTAATGACTTGCGGAGCTAGCCTAAAACTGAACTTTGGATGTTCCAGCTATAAGAAAGGCGATGGTGAGGAAAGTTTTGAGCATTTAAAAGAGCAGAAGGTCGAGGCTGGGTAACAAACTCTAATAGTTTTCTCAAGGCTGGTAATCAGTAAAGGTGACTCAGCTGCACCTTATATGGGTCTTCTATTACTCCGTTTGAGTTAGTGTTGCGAGAGCAAATGCACAAATTGCTGTTTTGGTTAATAACTTTCAAAGTGCCCATAGCAACAGGGGAAAATGGGGAAACTTGCAGAAAATACTATGCTTCAAGGTGTGAAAATGTGATGATAATTAAAGCCTCAGAGTTCATGACTTGGCTTACTGTTATTTGGATACGTGTTGATGTACAGACTACATATCAACCGTATTTCAACATTGTACCATTTCGTAAAGTTATTTAAACGAGTCGGAAAAGAGAGGTATTCATGTCACAATTTATTGCTCACGTTTACTCTTTAAGCTTTTAAAAAAATCGAAATCAACGCACAAGGTCCTCAGCAAAAAACCTCGCCAGCCAAAGAGTGAGAATGGAACTGTCATGAGCCTCAGACAGCCGTTTATCATAATGAGGTTAATGCAATGCGGTGTCACTCTGGTGGTGGCTTCCGCACTAATCCCATCACCCTTGACTGTATAAGTAGTCAAACTCAGCAGTATAGTTGTAAACGGGTACCTACTACAAGGGTATTACAGGAATTAAACAAAATATAGCAGCTTGGAATGTGATCAAAGCTTCCGATGCAAACATAGGGCCTAACTACAGTTGAAAAAGTTAATGAAATGATTTTAGTTATGCCTATGGCTGCAGTTATTCTTTCCCTCTGTGGATGCCTTGTATCATACTGCGAAACCTAGAACTCTCCTTGAGAGTTGTCTGTGTCCGAAACTGTAACCCATTGTGTGATTTGGCATGATTTTACTTTTTTGCCGGCACATTGAACTAATGTACCAGTAGCTTGTCTGGCAACGTTGCCTTGACCCATTTCTAATTTCACCTCAAAGGTTAGCTCAGCTGTTTTTTGTTTTATTCAGTTCTTTTTCTGTTTTTGAATTTCAGTAATTTCGTGAAAAAAATATAGGAGAGGGTTAACGACACGCAGTTTTGTAATGGTCAGGATTTTGCTACGTGTGTCCCATTTTCAATGATTCAGATTTTGTGAAAGTTCATGGTAATTAATTGAAAGAAAAACTATGAAAATGAAAAACATAAAATAATTTGAAACGTGTAATACCCAACATTTCCAAAAGTTCCAAATGTAATATTGTAATGTAAATGGAGATTTGGCAAACTGAAAAACTAAAATAAAAAATTTTTGCACAAGTCAACTAAGAACTTCGCATCAGTAGATAATTTTTTTTTTTTTTTTTTAATATTGGGGATGGGGGGGGGGGGTAATGAAATGCGAGGATTCTAAGTTAACAAGGTAGTTGTGAGTTTTCTCTATACAAATCTTCAAGAGGAAACCTTTGGACACCATGAGAGGAGACAATTAGAAGTCCACTCAGTGCCAGAATAGCCAATGTTCGCTCAGATGTGACTAGTTCGTGTGCTGTGTTGTACTTGTTTTTGCATCTTTGTTTTTACTAACTTACCCCTTCCTCAGCCAGTGTGGATGTTTTGGGCAAGCTGCCTCCCAACACTCCTGTGGGCGGGTTTCTTCTCTTTCGTGCGCTTGGCAGAGCAATGGCGGAAGTGGAAGGTGCTCCTGCTCTGAGGAGTCCCGCCGGAGTGTCGGCTCACCAGAGAAAGAGGGGACCACGTCGGCCAGCGCTGCCGGCACTGTTTTCGAGGCGCGCGCGAAGCTTCAAGATGACTCACAAGTTCCTCGTCGACGTCATCGAACACGACGCCTCTGCTTCTGGTACTGTCAGGTCAGTGATGCTAAACTTGGGGGGGAGGAGGATTTAGATGACGCCGAAGACGCGGATGTTTATCGGTGCGATGCCGTTTTGGTGCCCACATGTGTGGCTAGCTCACAGTGCTGGGACATGCAGCATTGCTGTGACATGCTGGGACGTACAGCTTAGCCCTAAGAAGCTACCCCATTTCTTGGCCAATCCCCCAGACGGGAGTGTGCCTAAGTGATGAAACAACAACTTCATGCTGTGCTGTAGAGTTGCTACTGCATAATTTCGAGCATGGCTGGAGCCAGATTGTCATCTCTGCCATCTTTTCTCTTTAATTCAGCTTTCCGACCCCACTTCTTCTTTTATTGTGTGAGCATCACCCAAGCATTGCATTGTTAGCAAAACAACTTGCGACCTCCAGATTCATGTAACCACAGTGTACATGCAAAATTCCCATTGGTGCGTGTGACCGGAACTTTGGCATAAAGTTTCTGTTGGCTGCAACGTGTAGTGTAGCTGCGAGAAGGTGTATGCGTGAGCCTCCGAAACAACAGCCCAACGTTAAGCCTAACGTCACACTTTGAGGTCTAATGTCATCAGCGAGTGTGATTGTTTGACACAATGTTGGCCTCGATGTTAGGACTGAAGATAAGCCAAGCAAAGGCGATTGGCTAAGGTTCTTATTCATAGTTAGGGAGAGGAGGAAAAGACGAGTGCGGTGATGATGGAAAAAGGAAGTCTGCAACGTATTTGTAACCACGGTGAAAACGTCTGTCGGTCGTATGCATCGTCACTATCTCACTGGCTTTGAATATGCAAGCGGGATGATATTATGAAGAGGTAAATAAAAGCGAGAACAGTAGCATTTACTTTTAGATGCAGCATTGACGTTGCAGATGACGCAAGCTGTTGTACCTTGAGGAAACACTGCCTGCTAGGGTATCCTATTCATCTCGATAAAGACTGCGCTACACAAAGCAATTGCAAAGAGGGCAGAAAGTCTCTGTACCTTCCCTCTTTTACAATTCTGTTTCGGCCTATATGTAGCGGAGTTGTACCAAGAGGAGCGAGTTCCTATTAGCCCTCATGCTGGATTATTTCTTGCTAGGCTTATAGGTGGAAAAACTTTTGAAATACATGCAATCTTTGTGACAGAGCTGCTTGATGTGGTGGCAGTGGACGTTTGACTATGGCCAGGACTGGAGCATGTGCTGTGTTGGCAGCTTTTGTCTTCTCTAGTAGCAGCCCCAAGGCTACTGTCAGCTGTGTTTAGTGGTTGGGAATGTTTGGGGTTTATTGGTTGAGATCGAGTTGAGTGGTTGGAAATTAAACTTGAAAGAGTTCAAAAAAGCACTGTTGGGTTTAGTATTTCTTGTAAATACTCACACACCAATTTTCCCTCACAATTAATGTTGAGTAACAGACTATTCCATGCCTTGAAACCAGGAGAAAGTCTACCGCCTTGATTTTCTTTCGTCATTTATGTAAGGTGAACTCTCGATAGACCCATTTCCATTTTTGTCCCTGTTACCAACAAGATATATTAACTGAATGCTCTCACCCCTTATTTTCCTATTACTGATGCATTTAAACATTTCTTTTTTGCACACAATGCTATTGTTGAATGAATTACCGACTATAAATGCTTTGCTTGTTTGTATTTTTCATTGTATCTTATCTTTTTGTGCCTTCTGCTTGGGCCTAATAACACTCTGCAGTATGTATTAACTAAGTGAATAAATGCTGCCGGCCACCGAGCGTCTGATGTCTCACTGAGCTACCCTGTGCTCTAGGGTGTAACAAAGTCTCACGTGACCTGTTTTTCCCTATTTTGTTTCCCTAGCGGGGACGAGGAACCGCTGGAGAGCTGCGATGCCGAGACGGTGCCCCAAGAGGAGCCTGCAGATGCGTCACCCCCTAAGAAGTAAGGGGGAGTGGCCGTGTGGGGGGCCAACCTGGTTATGGAGGTAGCCGACCCATGGTTTGCCTCTCCGAGACGTGTTTCCTCTCAGAATGCTTTGTCTGCTCAAAAGCAGGTGATAGCGTGGCTGTAATGGATGGTTTGGTCGTAGCATGTGATGTCTGCGATGACAAGTTTGTCCTTGGGGCCATCGCATCGTCATCGTTGTCACAATCGGGGCAGCATCGAGATCTTCATTCTTAGAGTGGAACTGCACCCTGGGTGTGGAGTTTCAGCTCTTTGCTGTTAATGGTGCCAGACGAGGGGAGACAGGCATTAAGGCAGCGGCCTGTTCTAATTTTGTCTGCTACAGGGCTACTTTGAATGTGTGTGGTTAATATATAAGTCTTTCAACATTTTGTGGTAGTGATTTCACAAGTGGAAGCTGCTAATTTGGAGTCACGGGTTAAGTTGTTCTTTAAAAAGGGTCCATGAAGACAAAATCCTAGTTTAGGTTGGTTAAGAAAAACTGTTGTCCCGACAGCAGTAGATACTGATTCTATCGCAAAATTCAAATTGATAATCAAGATATTGAATAAAACATACGAAGCAGTGGCAACACCCCCAGCCACTTCCCCACAATTTTTCTATGATGTCAGAGAACAGCCATCCTCAACAAACCTTACCGGGTGATTGTAGTGGGGCTCATAGTTCTGTTTGAACATATCAGTTCAATGTGAACGTGCAGTCAACTCACTGATAAAAGCGTATTTAGGGCTGGCCCATATCACTTCGCTACAGCCCATATTACATCGCTGTGCCGCGAAATTTGCAAGTTCTTGAAATATTTTTTGTATTTTTCTGGCTATAAAAACATCTTGTATGGCTGGAATGGAGTGAAGTGAGTTACCAAAGGTCATTTCTTTCAAACTCCATGGCCCCTTTGAAGAGGCCTTGCTTGCATTGAGCGAGGCACCCTAGCGTGGCCTCTGACCCCGGCCATGGCTGTGCAGGGACGGCCGAGGGCGTTGGCCCCGAAAGAAGCCCGGGATGGAGTCCGATGACCCAGCTGCCCTGCCCCTCTCCGAAGAGGATGGCTCACTGCTCGAACCGTTCCCGGATGCAGTGACACCGACGGACGACGACCCAGGGAGTCCCAGTCCAAAACGGCGGAGGTGAGCTTGTACTGACGGACTCCCAAAGAGGGCACGTATTCCGCTACAACTGTTCGCCATGATTGTGAACCAACTAGCCCAGCCCGTCTTCACATCTTAGTACTAGTACAATTTATTTTAGCTCGTGGGTGGGCGCAAAGAGTCATAGCGCAAACGAAGAGGAAGAAGTGGATTTGAGCTACTGACGGACTCTGAATGAGGGTGTTTATTTTCATCTGCAGATGGGTGGACCATGTGTTAGCACAGATTAGAGGGAATAAGTGGGCTTGGGCAGGGCATGTAATGTAGAGAACTGACAACTGGTGGAGTAGAAGAGTGGCTACCGTGGTCGGGCACTGGAAGTAGAGTAGACCACAAACTCGATGGAGGCTAGGGTATAGCAAGCCAGGAATGGCTGGAGGAATGGGGGACACCTTTGCCCCTGTAGTTGACACAAATGGGGGATGATAGTGATGGTGATGGTGATATTCAGCTGGTTTCGCCACTGGTGCGTAAATGGGTATAAGCAAGATGAAGTCTGAAGCAACTTTAGTTACCCCACCCCCCCCTCCTTTTTCCTTTTTTTTTTTTTGTTTGGTGGAACTCTATGCATCATAGGAATTGCTGGGTATGCTGTGATCTGTTGCAAGAAACGAAGGCCGGTAATCAGAGGAATCCTGTGAGCGGGAAAGCCTGCTGCTTCTGTGGTGGCCGGTGCTTACCAGTTGGTTTCGGAAGTTTGTTTGTTATATGAATCCTTATTTATTGCCCTAAATAGTCTTATTTCTTTATTTCACGCTGTAAAGCTTTGTAAAACCCGTCAAATAGCTGTTTAGTTTTATTTAAAAACTTGTAGGTGGCACTGGCTGCAACACGAGTTCTCTGGGGAACGCCTGCACTTCATACAATTTTTTCGTCGCAAAGGTGACCCGCGCTCTCCGTATTGGTTTTTCCCCCGAAGGACACACGTTTGCCTTCTAGTACACTCTTACTAGGCAAGGGTGAAATGGCCGCTTTGGTGGTACTTGGTCCCTCAAGTCTCGCCATCGATTATGCACCTACTGGACTGTCTGTACGTGCTTTTCAGCAGAAACAAAAAGATAAATCTGTTTTAATCCGGTAGGTATAGCTAGACGTCAGGCTGCGAAGTCTCGAGCAAGGGCAATCTTTCAGGAAACTCTCTCTGCGCAGTCTTTGCTTTCGCTTGTGATGACTAGGTTTGGAAGTTGGAACCTGAGCGATTTTTTTTCTCGCTGTCACAGGGGTTACCCTCGAGTGCGAAGGCGAGGAAGAGGTCGAGGTCGGGGCAGAGGTCGCGGGCGGTGGATGAGCTCTTCCTTCCAGCCTCCCGTGGAAGCGACCTCGGAGACAGCACCCGTCGAAGGAGCCGAGGGGGCCGCTCAAACAAGTGCGCCGAATGGGACTCCCCCGCAGAGGTGAGGAGCTGATGGATTCTCGGTCGGACAGACTCACTTGCACGGGCTTTTGCCGGACAGGTGCTTGGTGTTATGGGAATAGCGCAAAAAACGGCTACATGTAGGAAAGAACACAGGACAGCCTTGTTCTGTTTTTAATTTTGTTTCACTGTTTCTTGTTTGTAAGTACTCGTGCAATAACATCAACGAGTGGCGTTTTTTTCGCACTATAAATGTCTGTTCTTTCCTAATAAAATACCAGTTGCTAGTAGCGCACCATCCTGTGTTCTTTTCTACGTGTTGTCATTTTTTGTGCTTATTCTCAGAAAATATCACCAACTCGCCCAACTTTCAACTGTGATGTTATGGATAGGTAGAACTGTGTTTGAAGAAGAGCGTTTTTTCTTTCGATGCTGGTAGGTTAGTGAGGTACTTGTAAAAGAATTTGACATGCGTTGCTGTGTGTGTGCGTGCATTAAGGGGACCGTGAAAACAAAATACGAGCTTGGTTTGTTAAAAGGATGGCTCTCTTATCGATATCCTCGATACCAATTTCATCGCCAACTTGAAACGCTGATATGCTGATAATGCTGATACTAATTAGAACGGAGGAAGTGGTCACGATTCTGCAGCCACTTTCTGGTGATGTCTTAAGGATGTCACAGGATCTTGTTTCATTGATTAAAGGCCACTCACCAAAGCCACTGTCAAGGCAGTGTCAAAAACACAGTGGCTAGCCAGCAATGTGTCCTATTTTATTGTTTTGTTTTGTTTTTGTCCTCCGCTTTTTTTTTGTCAATGCTAAAACTGGTTTCCACCAAGGTAGTAGGGCAAGCTTTAAAGCACCTTAAGGGGGCCACGAAGAAAAAGTAAAGGTGTGTTAAGCTTGAAAGATTCAGCCTATAATAACTCTCACAGCTCCATTTCAGCCACGAGACCATTTTTTAGCGGGAGAAACGCGAGAAATATTGAAGAAAACATTCAAATTTCGTGCTGGAGTGATGTAATGTGAACAAGAATGACGCATTATGGGCATGCACTAAAAAAAAAAAAAATTATCGGCGTGTTGTCTGCATGTTAGCATTCAAGTGATGCTACGCTATCAAACGGAACTAGAGGCCCCAGTCATATTTCCTAAGTGGTGGCTTCGGTTGACGGCCACCAATCACAGAAACGAGATTCTCTGACATTGCAGAGAAATCGCTGGAACGTGGTCGTAGTGGGACCACTTTCCGTCCCTGTTCTTGCCCTCGTGTCTTGAGTGGCGTGGAAGGAATTGTGCCGTTAACGTTGCACCCTCACTTGCGCAGGGGACGTGGACGCGGACGGCCGAGAGGTCGACCGAGAGGCTCCACTTGGCTTCAGCCTCCTCCCCCTCCTCCACAACTCACGAATGGGGAGACGCCGACGAACGGAGAACTCGGCCCATACCCCCCTGAGACCGAACAGGGGTGAGGCTCTTGGCGGGCTTGGAGTAGGGATAACTTGTCGTGGCTCGAAAGACACGTGACAAGGTTTGAAATGGTCGTGTGACTAAGAGTATTCTTTTAACCTGCACCCACCCAGCTCCTTGCAGTGTTGATAGTTGAGATGGAAACGGCTATCTGTATTATCCAGGCTTTAAGAATTGCTTTATTGCATCTGTGTACTGTCGAGCAGTAGGTGCTGTCGTGAGTAAAAGTTTGGAGTCCACGCAATCAGCAGTTGAGAAGCATTGCAGCCCATGGTGGAGATAGTGTCTGTGTGGCCTATTTTCCCGGCATTCGTCTTTCTTGACTCGTACGAGTTGGTTTGCTGTTGGTTGGCTGCGCGTGTAGCAGGTTTTGTCAAAGTACCACATTTATTTGATTATAAAGTGGTCACAATTGGAAGGCCAGGGTGCAGTTTAGAGAGTGAAAAAAATTGCCGCGCACGCACACACACATGCACGCACATACCAAAACTGCTTCAAATGTAAAGCCCGGTCTACATGGGGCGAATTTCCCGTGCGGCTCTTCCAAACATTTTGAAATTCACCACAGCAACGAGAATAGATCGTTTTGGTGCACAAGCGGCGCCGCAGCTGCGAATTCGCAATTGCATCTGTCTGTGGGTGCGTTAACACTCGACGTTGTTTTCTCTTTTGTTATTCTGTTTGAGTGAAGCCTGCTGTGTGCTTGAGTCCACGGCAAGGAGTAACAAAAGGCACACTCGTTCATCGCACTCCTGCACGCTAATTACAGCACTCAGTCTGACTCCAACCAGAACACGTTGAAATGGTACGACACATGTGCAGATGAGGAACACCGTTTGGTCTCTGTGTTTACCAACCATGTATCAACTCGTACGAGCCAAGGAAGATACGGGCAGGTAAAATAGGGCAAGCCAATGTTTTGTCAGCAGATTCTTTTTTGCCACCTGGTAACGCTGCAGTGCCTTTCGGCCGCTGCTCTCGTGGAATCCAGACGTTTGCTCACGACAGTACCTCAGGCACCTTGTGCAGGAAAGGACAAACAAGCAGCTGCTCTAGCTAAATAATGTGAGAGGGAAATTGTGGCTCTCTTCAGCACTGAAAACACTTTCACATTTAGGGTAACAGGTCTTCAAAATGCCTTGTTGTGTATATTTACAACTCATTACTTTCTCGATTGGTTCGAAAATCGTGGGAAGGGTGGGAAGACCTGGAAAAGTTGGGGAACTTGTACAGAATCATTTTCTAGACACTGTGGGTACCTTGTTCTATACCCGGACATGCCCGCCTCTTTGATGTACTTTCTTGGTCATGTTGGACTCGGTCAATAATTTGTTCTAAAGGAGCAGAGCAGACTAATATATGGGCTTTAGCCGTTCAAGGCTTGGGAGAGAGGAAATGGCAGGCAGAGAAAAACCGGTGGGTGGTGCAGCGAGGGTACAAACTTCAAGTTTTTTATCGAGTTGGTGCTTGGAAGGTGCAACAGGTGCTACAAATACAGGCGCGGTGCAGTGTTGCATTTAGTAGTGCACCAGCAGACAGTAGAGGTGCAAATGCTGGAATGTGAAAGGGTTTGGCGTGAACTGCTGGCAAATATGGTATGGCTTGTCGATGCGGTTAATAAGGAACCTCGTTGATGAGTGCTCGAGCAAAAGTTGGAATGAAAATGCAGTTGCGGAGAAAACGTGATGTCCAAGCATAGTATACTGCGAACTTTGGAACTCACAGTGAAAGCAACGTTTCATGATTTTATATGTGCCTTTTTTATAAACATGCACGCATGTTGCTGGATCCGACCTCAGAAACCGTGAATTTCACTTCTTGTATCGGCAACCACATAGCATTTGCTCAGTGTTTCTGTAACTTGTAACTGTACAAAAAAAAAAAAAAAAAGAACACTCTTGCTACCTTGCGAAACCAAAAGTCAACATTTGCACGTGCCTGCTCAATATTTCCGAATGCTTCTGGACAGCTTCAATGCAGCAAGCCTTCCAGCATGTGACACTGGCACTATCGATGTGGTGTTAGCCTAATAGCCAGTATCCATGCCAACATTCGAATGAAGGAGGGAAGGGCACCGGCTTTAATCATTATTTCGTGTTCTTCTTGGCACATTCTCGCACTCGAGTCTCCGAACAGAAATCTAACGCAACAAGAACCACCACAGACTTGAAAAGCAGCTGCTCACAGCTATACGACTATACCTGGAACCTTCTACATGCTTTGTTGGCAATAACTGCAAACCTGCCAGTGATTCTAGAAAGCGCGAACCATCGACAGGGTCACAAGAAAAAGACAACAGCGAGAAAAAAAAAAGAGAGAAAGAAAGTGCAATTTGTGTCATCATCTTTTTTTCCTTGTGTCCCTGTCCATAGTTCGTGCTTTCCAGAATCGGGATGTCATACCGACTCGCCCAAGCAGCCACTCTTGCAAGTGTTATCTGTCTTGTTTGTGTTTCTGCTCTTGTCATCTGCGTTGTCGCTTTTCAAGTTCGACCTCCTCCCTCCTCCGCACTATCCTTTTGGTTGGCGTTATGAGCTCCAGTGCACGTTTTGGCTTCTTGATTGCCTTCATGGTTTTTAAAAATGCGAGTGCTGCGGACTTCGCAGAACGGCGGAAGGTGCTCCAGGGGTGTCGTGGTCTTCCTCAGGCTTGCCGTACCAGAAGCGCTTCAAGAGCAAGAACAGGCCGGCCGTGCCCACTCTGCGGTCTAGCCGGGACCGGGGCGTCAAGGTCAACACCAAGCACTTCAACGACCCTTACAAGGACGACGACACCATCTGGACAGTCGCGTGAGTGGAGGCCATGACTTTTTTGAGTGGATGCTGCACCCGCCACGATGGTGCAGTGGCTAAGGCGTGCTGCTGCTGTACCCAAGGAAGTTAATTTGATTTTCAGCCGCGTTAAAGATCCCCTAACTGGTTGAAATTTATCGGAGCTCTTCACCACGGCGTGCCTGATAGCCCAGGTATAGCTTCGGTGTGTTTAATCTAGACTGACTTGACTTGCTGGTCTTACAGATTTGACTGTTTCCATGACTGTTTCGAGATTTGCACTCTAAGGGGAGGTGCTGTCGGAATGCGAGTGAAAAAAAAAGCATGTCTCGGGGGTCGTCTATGAACAGCCTGGGACTGATAGTAGCAGCGAAAGGGTTGCACTGGCATGTTGTCAAATTATGAAAATCTTTTTGCATCGCTTGATTCTCTTGTGTAGCCGATAACAGCAAAAGATCAAGTCTTTAGACGTGTCAGCACGGCATGTTTTGGGTGACATACGTGCAAACGAACTCCAAGGGGCAAAAATGAACAGTACATTCAATGCCCGTTACAATGGACCCGCTTAATCTGGAAAAAAAATCGCTGCTGTATCCGAAGTACGCAGTATCTGAACTTCATTCATGAAGTAGGAACTTTGACCAGTATTGCATATAAATGTTCCAAACAGTTCGTACTTTCTACATGCCTGCAGAATCTCTGCACAGTGTTCAGGCAGGGTAAAAGAATCACCTAACGCTCTTTTTTCGAAGCTTAGCACTGGCACTTGGAAAGGGTCTATCACATGCAGCTGAGTGCATAGAGACACTCGCTAAGCTGAGCAAATAAAAGCAAGAATGTAACTAGGTGCAATTACTAACCAGTTATAAAAATCAGTCAAGTCCAGGAGAATTAGTCAGGCTCTTTTCAAACCCTTCGGGATGATGCTGGTTTACCCGAAACCGTTTGTCAAACAATTCAGATCGCTGCCTGGCGTTCCCCCAAGGCAGCTTCCGCAGTTTTAATAATCTCTGTTTGGTGAGTAAAACAGCTGATTTGAAATAACCTGAGGAAAGAAAGCTGTGAAAGCGAAAGTTAGACCAGCTGGACTGCGCACGCCCAGCGGCAGCACACAATGGATGGGAACCATCCTCCTGCTTGAGGCATTTCTTACCTTTTTCATCGAACGAAACGGGAACGATGCATGCACGGAATAATGAATGCCGAACTTCACTGAACCTGAGTTCTTTATTATGGAAAAAAACTGTGCCTAGGGCAGACTTAACCTTTGGGTATACCCGTTCGCATATTCGAAAGCGCTGTTGTTAAATCTCACCGGAGTTGCGTTTTTTGGCAGCGGCCTTGCTCTTGACAGTCGAGTGGACCGTCTGCTGAGACAGGCCTGTACTTCTGGCAATATCAGCCTGTTTTTCGCCATGTTTCGACAGCATTAATTATGTTTAACTTATCCGACAGTGAAACCAGCTACCCTGCTACTAATGCCACTGGTCGAAAAAAAAAAAAAAAAAAAAAGGAATGGCCACTGGCATTGGCTTGGCTGCGTCAACGACCCGTTCTACGCTGACAATGTTGCCTGGCATAATAGTTTCCCTGATAAAATAAATAAAAAAAAGCATACTGTGTGCCGGACACTGTGGAAGTCCGCTGTTATCATTCAGTCAAAACAATTTTCGTCTAAATTTAGTCTGTTGTAGCCGATAGTCTGTTATAGCCGGGTCCTTTATGTGCGGAGTGGACTCCACTTAAAATATGCATGGGGACCAAACAAGCCAACAGAAATGGTTTGTTGTAACCGGAAGTCCATTGTTTCTGGATCCACTATAACAAGGTAGACTTTATCATTTAAGGAATTGGAAAAAATTGGGCCCATTTTCTTGGAGCCTTTATCCACACTTCTGTCATGAGATCCAAAAACTTGAATCTGTCTGAGTAAAACGTTCTCAAGACGTAGAGGTTGCTTTGAAGGGAATGTGCGCTCTATTAGCTGTGTGCAGACGAATCCAAATATTGTGACCGGGAAAGTTGTCCTTAAGGGAAGACGTGTGTTTTAGAAGGCGGGAAATAGCCCATGAAATCAGTCTCTAATGTTGTAATTTTTGGAAAGGGATAGATGTTTCTGTTCCCGTCAAGCAAAGATTTCCTTTTTTTTTGTGTGTGTGTGGATGCAGTGAACGCCGGCAGCTGCTGAAGGCCCTCAAAGAGCACGGGAGCAGCGACATCGAGAAGCTGGCTGCGGCGGTGCCCACTCGGAGGGTGTCCGGAGTCCTGTGAGTGAGATTGCTTATGACAAAGGGCCCTTAAACGGGAGGCCTTTAAGACAGAATACGTTTGCTTCATTAAAAAACTGCTTTGTCCCGATGACAGGGCTGCCAATTCTATCGCAAACTTCAAACAGGTAATCGCAATGTTAAAGAAAGCATATGAGGCAGTGGCGACTTCCCGCTTCCCGACTATTTCTCTGTGACGTCACAAAATCTTGTTTGTGCGATTGGTGGCTGTCAGTCAAAGCCACCGCCAAGGAAACGAGATTGGGTGATTGCACACTCAAACCTCTTTTTATAGCGTAACGGGATGTAACGACATAATGCATGTGACGAAGTGAATGAAATGCCCGTTGAAATATCCATAGAGAAGCATGCATTTGAAACCTCATTGTTTGTCGATAGATGTAACCAACTATATTGGTCTCCCAGAAAATAAAAAAAACGACTACAGTGCGTGAAGTATTCCGCGGGTTCTATTCTCATTTGGTGCGGCTGTTTTAAAACTTGAGTGTCGACCTCACGGCCATGCACAGCCATGCTAAAACTTGTATAGTACAAGCAATGCCACTCACGGCCGAGCAAGCCATCCTCCTCGCTCAGCCAGCGGGGTGGAGTGAGGAAGGACGGCTCGCTCAACGCCGTTGCCGACGCAGTCACTAAGGAGGAGCCGACCGATGATGCTGTGTCGCAGACGTCACCAGACAAACCAACGCAAGCGGCACCGATGGCGCTGCGGTCTCTCTTGCACATGTGTTCAACATGCCAATGTCGTGGCAGGCACTCGATGCGGTTGTGACCTTCTACGTTGTTTCTTCGGCGCCCATGATGACGGCAAAAGCAGTATCAACGTGGTAGCCACTGCTGAAAAAAAAAGTATTTCGCTTGCGAAGTCCGAAACAAAGGAGCATCACGGACTTTTTTCCAGCTATGTGTATGTCTAGCTGCAATATGGGACTGGTAAAAAGTGCAAAGGCTCACGGGTACGTTGTCTGCTCCCCCCACTTCCAGTTCGAAATCTCTCGTGCCTTCCCGTAAACCGGTGGCTTTCAGCTGTGTGTGTGTGTGTGTTGTTTATTTGTCACAGGGTGCTTAACTGTCAGATAAACCCCTTGTAGGGTCAGTCGTCGTTATTTATGGAACTCCCGATGCCTGAGCGTTTTTTCCCCCTGGTGGAAACAGATAAACAACAAGCACACACCTGTGTGAATGCCGACGGCGTACGGGAGGGCACGAGAGATCTCGAACCGGAAGTGGCGGCACTCCACAGGAGAAAACAATGTGCCCATAAGCCTTTGCACTTTTTACTGGACACCTATGAAACAGACAGTGTGCGCATTAAGCAAGCAAAATATTGGCCTTCTATTGGTCGCATGCGTGGTTCCTTACCAGTACAGTGGGCCGTGAGGTGGTTTTCTTCTTTGCATGCCTATAGCTGTGCACCCAACTGAGCATACATTGCCGTAAACTGTTATAATTGATGTAACAAAGTGAGGGCTATAACGAAATGATTACAGCTCCCATTTAACTTCGTTATTGCAAGTTTGAGTGTACTGGGGAGTCTAGTTCCGTTCGATCGTATCACTTGAATGCTAACATGCAGTTAATACCCCGCTAACTACGTTTTTAGTGATGGCACTTATTACGTCATCACTCCTGACCATAGTAGGTCCCTGAGACTTGAAATTTGAAATATTTTGATGTCTTGGGTTTTTTTTTTATCACTAAAAATCGGCGTTCACGGCTGGAATGCAGCGATGCGAGTTACTGAAGGCTGTGTTCTTTCAAACTTGGCAAAGTTATGAATATCACCAGCAAGCACCTTGTTTGGTTAACAGAAACCAACGTTTAATTGGAAGCGCGCTATGTGGAACAGTATGGAACGCATATGTGGAACACGCTGTTGCACACTGTGTACCCTGCTGGTCGTGTCTCAACATGGCGGCAGCAGACGGGAAGAGTGACGGGAAGACAGATCCGCCCATACAAACACTCCACTTTGGTGTATATTTTGTCACATGATTTGTGGCTTCTATTGCAGTTGAACCCGGATATATCGAATCGGATTATTGGAGATTGATGGGAGAGGCCTTTGCCTTGCAGTGGGCGTATATAGGCTGGTGGTGGTGATGATGATATCGAACTCCAAGGGGATCGCAAAATAGTTTTATATGTCAGTGATTTCAAAATATAAAATATGCCTATCTGAAGATTATCTGATAACCCCGCACTTCACAGAGAGACTTTTATTGTTGCCTGTTAAAAGGGTTTGGAGTAACAGCCCAATACTTTTGCATGGGATTTCCAAAAGGATGGTTAGACTGTTCGATATGTAAAGTCGAACGCCGTAATAATGAACCAGCCTGGGAAAGCTGAAAAATTCACTTTTACAGGAATTTTGTTGCCACGAGAATGAAACAAAAGAGACAGAAAAGTCGCTTGCAAACCAAAAATTTGTTTCCGAAAGTCAGTTACATTACTTTGCGAGCCTTACCTATGCTATGCCAGATGTGGACGATGACTACAGTGATGAGTGGAGAATGCTTGACATTCTGGGTACAGCAGTGAAAGGACAAACAGGGAACGTTAAAAACGAGATACAAGGAAATGCTGCTAGCAAAGTTGTGTGCATAAAAATAAATTTAGGAAGGAAGTCGTTAATGTGAATTCTGAATCAAAATACAAAGTAAAGAGTGCAAAATAAAGGAAGAACACCAATCCAAGAAAAAGAAACAGATAAACACCACAGCACAAAAGAGTACATATCTTGAGGCACTTGCACTAATTACGATCTAAAGAGATTTGTCCAGTTCAGAGTCTCGTAGGAACTGGAGCAGAAGTGTTGTTCGCAAGGTGCTATCAGCACTATTAGCCCAGGGCCCAAGAAGATGGCAAAGTTCGAGCCTGCCTCCATGGCGTACACAAGACAGGGAGGGAGTTCGCTGCAGTTTTTCACGCAGCAGCGAATCAAGGGAAGTGATTTACAGCCTCGCGCACCGCGCAGGTCAGGCACAGTCGTGCATAGTCCCAACCTATCTTAAACCTAAAATTTTGAGTAGACATCATTCTTCAGTGGCTGCCTGGCCACTCTGGGCACAGCAGTGTTTTTAATAAACCACACTTGTCTTGTCTATTCGTGGCCTCCTTAAGGGGGCCATGCAGACGAAATACAAGTTTGCTTTGTTCTAAAGATTTCGTGTTTTATACTGCTCCCAGCACTTGTCTGGCAGCAAACGATGCCGCATTCACTGAGAAATTAATCAAAATGTAAAAAAATTTGATTCCCGCCAAATCGTTTGTTTTCGTAATGTCAGCAATGAAGTCGCAAGGGCGGGTATTCAAACGAACTTCCAGTGCGTCATTAGGCTCTGCAGCCTTGCTTGCCGTCAGTCCTCCCAGATGGCGCGGCCATACTGAGCCGCGAACCGTTGTCCGCCGTTGCTTTGTTTTTGACCGTATTTGCACCTGACTTGTTTCTCTTACTGTACAAAGTAATTGTTTTGAGAAACATGGGGTGTGCTCGACGTGAGGCAATGTTGCTTACGCCAATTGGCCAGAGTCGTGTAAGACAACTCCAACGCGGCAAACTGCTGCGCAGCTAAAACAAGCGTAGTGCGCTCAGTACCAACAGCATTGGTACTTCTATGTTTACATGTATTTTTGTAACTTTCATTGTTTTCCCCACCATTCTTACTGCTGCAAAGTGGATCTAAGATGGTCAAAATTAATCCGGAGCCCATCCACCAGGGCACGCCTCATCACGTTCGTTGCGTCGGCACGTTAAACCCAACAATCAATCAAACACATTTAAGCACAAATAGCTGAATCGGCAAGCTTATAAGCCCTGCCTCATTTGCGTTTGTTTTTGCCGGCCTCAGCCAATCGCACAGCAGGGCACACATGACATCATAGGTTCTATTGCGGGAAATGAGCGAGTGGGTCGCACGGCCATTCCCTTTTTTTCCTAATTATGTAGCTTATTTGAGCGGAGTCTACATTAAGAATGGTGTCAGTACGCTTCTAACGAGAAAATTTTTCGCATGAACCAGACTTGTGTTTTGTCTTCCAGGCACTTCCTGACCGAACGTCGGCGAATGAGGGACCGGTTCATCGTGCAGGGACCGGCCGGTGTGCGGGCCACCCTAGGCGGTCGTGTGCTCCGCAAGGCGCTCAACGCCGCCCGCCGCCGCTTCGACCGCACCCGGGAAATCATTGACGTGAGTGGAGGAGCGGCGGCCCCGAGACAGCTGCTTAGGTGTTTAATTTGGTGAACACTGAGAGAAGGAAATTGAGGGATGCAGAGGAGGTGCTAAGCACGCAGGGTGCCATCGTTGTAGACCCTTTAAAGCGGCCATGAAAGCAACATGCAACCGCGTTCAGTTTCAAAGAATTAGCCTTTGGGAAGTCACTCAGCTCCATTCAAGCCATCGATGACTTTCTTTAACTAACCGAACGAAACGCAAGAAACATTGAAAGACTTAAATTTTGCACTGGAGCGATGCCATAGCAGCTGCAGTGTCACGAGAGAGGCCAGCACTAAAAAAAATTGTCGCTGTAGTTTCAGACTGTTATAACTGCACATCAGCATTCCAGTAGTACGATCAAATGGAACTAGAGGCCCCGCTAGGATTGCCTGATCGTGTTTCTTGACTGTAGCTTTGGCCGGCGGTTGCCATTCACGCAAACAGGATTATGTGGTGTCATTGAGGCCTCGCCAGGAAGTGGCCCGGGAGTTGTCATTGCATCATCTGTTTTCTTTATTATCTAGGTTATTTCATTGAAGTTTGCGACAAATGGTACGATGGAACCCCGCTGATGCGTCCCCCAGTCTAACCAGTGATGGAAGTGCTGCTCCGATTTCTCCAAACTGCTCCAAGACGAAACTTCTGCTCCATGCTGCTCCAAATGGTCGTTTTGAGGGATTTTTGCTCCAAACGTGCGCTGAAGGGGGCATTTCGAAAGCATGTGGTAGCGCTTCTAACCCTCTGGTGCAAAACCGAAACTGAAAATAAACGTGTGTAGCATGGAGGAAGAAAAAGTTAGGAGACGGCATGACGTCACGCAGCTAGCCTTCGCAAGCCAACCGCCGTTGACGCCGCACCCTCCGCCGTTTCCCTCTCTCAAGCCGCCGGAGTCGGCCCAGCACGTGACCTCTATGGTCGGCTGGGCCGGCGGCGGTCTCCGGCTCTGGCGCATAGAGTTAATACTTCTCTGGCGCATCTCTCGAGTTTGGTTGGCGGTAGCATTCACCCGACCTTCCTGCAGAGTATTTTCGAGCAGATGAAATTGAAGCGCTCGCGGCGGCCCATAAATCCCACCGCGCGCACTCAGACGGCGGCGCGCGGCGGCGCGGTGGGGTCATGTGGTGCAGTGACGCTGGGCTGCCTTCGATTTTACTTTTTATGTAAGGCTTCACGTTTCCCATGGTGGCCGCCTCCTAACTTTTTTCTTCCTCCATGGTGTGTAGTGTCACCTTTATTTAAAGATCCAAGTTGAGCCTGCTTGAAAGCAGAGTTTGCTGCGATGTGTCTGCGCATCTGTGGACATGACCAGGGTTCGCACAGGTCCTTGAAACCTTGAAAACCCTTGAATTAGAAGGTCATTTCAAAGGCCTGGAAAGTCCTGGAATTTTTAAATGTCCTTGAAAACCCTTGATTTTTCCGGAGAGAAATCAATGGCCCTGTCTTTTCACAAGATTTAAAGTGTTTGTCATGGATTTTAGGTGTTAACAAATGGAAGAAAACATTGTGACAATTAAGTTCCAGTGTATTCGGTGAAATTACAAGTTTGGTGGATTTTTCATTTTACAAGGCAACATTGGGAGCAGGCACTTGTCAATCCAATCCAGTCACGATACAATCCAGTGAAAGCCAGCTTCTGTTCTCTATCTTGCATCTTCCATCTAGTCTGGGACGCTCGCTCATTGCATGTTTGCTGTGCCTCATACGCTCCATCTGCGTTTGCGTTTTACATGCAAATGGTGGACGTGTACATTGTTCATCCTGCCTTGCGCAACACTTGCGGATTGAATTTCAAACTGATACTCTTGCTGACAAAGCAGGAGATGCAGGCACATTAACGAAGTTTGAAATCAAACAGCCTCAGCAAACACAAAGGAAAAAGAAAAACCTCTAAATACCAGCCATAAAATAAAAAATAATACTGGGGGAGCATTTACGAACCCGTTAGCACCTATCTAGATGTGCACTAATGTGCTTAGGCATTGTGGCAAAATAAAAAACTTTTGCGTTTTGTTGAAAAGTATAAAAAACGTTAGATGGGGACCTTAAAAATGTTGTTTTCTGGTCTTGAAAGTCCTTGAAACCCTCGAATTTTTGCTTTTGAAGCTTGTACGAATCCTGAATTGACCTTCTTTATCTGCGATCGTCCACGGCTTTCTTTATGGCTTTACGGCCGCCCCAGGGCACCGCCATGTTTGTCACAAAAGGACATATGAATGGTCCTTTCTGGGCCTGTACTAGTCGTGTTAACATTGTAGAGTTAGTCTCTTCGGCTTTGTCTTTTTCAAGACGTTTTTTCTGCAATCATTTTCTATTACATGCCGCATCAGTCCAACTCCAACGTTGTTTCTGGTGTACCTGTACTGTGTATGCAGACAAACCTGTACTGTTCAGAATGCTCAATTTTTTAAGACGTGGCGTAAGCATAACTGTGTTCTTGTGGCTTTTGCTCTAACTGTGTTTACCCTGGTTTAGTTTTTGGCTGCAAGTGGAAAAATGCGTTTTAAAGCTAGGGCAGTTTAGTGATGTAGCTCAAGTATTTTTATGCTAAAGTTGAAGGCAACAAAGATCTTGTTCTGATTTATGAAATTATGCGCCTACTGCATTTGTTCGTTGGTTTTTACAGTGCAGTATATGGTGCCACAGTAAATATTGGAAACTTAGTCGGTTTCCTTGTGAATTATGTTCACCCTTGTAACTGTATAGAAGCATACTATTTTGCCATCTGCTCCAAATTAGCTTGTGGTTGCTCCAAACTAGAATTTGGCCTGCGCCAACAGCTGCTCCAAGAAGTAAAATGCCACTTCCATTGCCGAGTCTTACGACGGCTGGTGGGCTATAAATAGCGCCGGACAGCATGGGGGTCGTGTAGCGCGCGGTGCATGGCCGGCTGTGGCTCGCGGGATAGCACAGACGCCATGGAGGGGGGAGGGCCCAAAATAGTCGTTTTATTTTTATAAACATTAGATTTCAGTTATGGTTAATGCGCTAACTATTAGTAGTTTAAGTAAGTTCTTAGCCCACCTGTCGCTGAGACCGTCTTGAGGCCAGGCATTTATCCGTGCCTCACTAATATGACTCCCCGTTCATATGACACTTTCACAGTGGTCCTTGAAAGTCGTATTATCGAGGTTCCACTAGTACCATTTTTCCGGCACAAAGAATTCTTTGTAACGAACCAAGTTTGTACTGTATCTCTGGCGTTCCCCAAGGGTGTACCCCGTCCCCATTGGCGTTCGTACTACTGTAGTTGGGACAAAGCAGTCTTTTGAATGAATTAAACTCTACCTTTGGCATCCCTCAAGGCTGTACCCTGTCCCCATTGATGTTCCTGATCCCTCTTTGTGCTGTGGCAGGTGGTGTCAGTGTACGAGCGCAGCCCCTGTCAGACCTGGCGGAGATGGTCTGGGGAAGTGCCTCAGTTCGAGGACGTGTATCAGTGCCTGCGAGAGGTGATGGAGAACCACGTGCCGGCTGTGCTGGGCCCGTGCGAGCTGTGGGTGCTGCGCCGCCTCCTGGGCACCCTGGCCAGCGCTCCTGCGTGCACTTGACCTGCGCCGGGACCGCTTGGGGCTGCACTGCGAGCTGTTCCGGGTCGCGTCAGTGTGCGATCCCCTCCTCTTTTTCCAGCCCCACTGTGCAGTTCGATGCTCACTCCTGGATGCTGGGGAGCCGTTAAAGTTTGGCCAGTTGGCATAGCACCTAGGAAAACACAGCCCACCAATGGACGGGACAGATTGGAAGGCGCTTGTTTGTAACCTCTCTTACAATCTTTCCCGTATGTTTACGCGCTGCGTTTTTCTTCAAGAAGTCACTGGAAGGCATGTTTTTCCAGGCTAACACTGATTCAGAAAGTTATTCGAAAATCTGTTGGTGGTTAAGCTTTTCACTGCCACTCCCAAGATAACTCTGGGCAACCCACATACGGACTCCCCCTGCCACACACGAGTATTCTCGTGCTGCCTCTTTATCTAACTCCCTGCCTCTTCTGAGGACAGCTCCGGAAAAAAAAAGTATTGTGGGTATGTCAAACCATCTATTGAAAAGTCACATGAAGACGTTGGGTAAATTTTAGACAACAGATCCACTGTCGCTTCGTCCTATCTTAGCAGCATGGTCCGTGTTGGCCGCGGCTGAGTCAGATGCAACCGAAGCGGCGAAAGGATGTCTTGCTATCTGCATGTCAGCTGCCAGCTGTCGCTTTGTGTTTGTGCGTTATTTTGAAGAATATCATACTAAAAATTTTTTCGCAAACACCCCGGGCATTCTAATTAGCAAGTGATTACTTGCTGCAATAATTTGCCTGTATTCCTGTACAACATTTTTCATTGGATAAAGTAATCCTGAAATAAAGTGTTCACATCTCCTACAGAAAATCGTAGTGCATTTCTAGCATAAAATTTCACCCGTTTGAACTGAAAAAAAAAAAAAAAAAAAAACCCTGAAGGGTTTTGAGGACCAGCCACAAAAATATATATGACATACCGTACTTACTCCGATTCTAACGCGCAACTTTTTTTCCAGAAAAATAGGCCGAAAAATTGCATGCGCCGTTAGAATCAGATACGGAAACCGAAACTTGCAGAAACAGCGGAAATTTCCGCCCACCCATCGCCATCTCAGGATGGGCCCAAAGCTTTAGCAAACGATTTTTCGGACTCAGGGAAGCCTAGCCGCCTAGGCTTTTCTAATCGGCACTTCACACAATCGTCAAATCGTTCCACTTGTGCGCTAGATAAGCAATGGCAGCAGCGGCAAACGACGGTGCGCCGCTTGTCCACGAGTGCTTACGAGCAGCACTCACGCGTTCAAAACGACGGGTCGGTCTGAAGCATGCGCCTCTGGAGAAGCTCGCGGGATGGCGTGCGAGGCGTGAGCCACGATTCCATCGACCATGGTTGAACTTTCATTCAGAGAGTGTGGCATCGCGAATGCTCTTGACGGCACCGGGACGAGATGTTTGTAGTCAACAGAAAGCGACCAGGAGCTCGCGGAGAGCGAGACGAGGGGTAAGATGAGTGAGATTACTTCGGGAAATAAATCGCCCGTTCCCTCACATCGTTTTCTGAGTCGCAAAGTTCGGTTAAATCGGCGCGTTACAATTAATGGTAGCTTTTTCGTTTCTTAAATATAGTATGTGCGTCTAGAATCGGGTATATATATATATCTATTATATATATATATATATAATTATTATATATATATATATATATAATTACCATTAAAGAAAGATGAGAGAAGCACAAGAGCTAAAAGTGCATCCAACCTTTGCTGAATGAAAGTTCGCCCGATAGATGGTCAAACCTCACAGACGCAAATCACACTGTGTAGAACGAACCCATGCGACGGTTTTTTCGTGCACTAAGTAAATGGATCTATGAACGATCTAAATGTATACTGACACATGGTGTACGAGACAAAGGCATACTATTGCACTCCTTGTACGTGATCGAGGCATCTCTTGTCTTATCTAGAAGTGTTCCTTTTTCACGATGCCAAGTAACCGTTTTGACACGCTGGAAGCCCGATTTCACGCACCCGCGCCAGGTGTCCAGAGATCTATCTTATCAGAGCTCTTCGGTCGACCAGCCGGTAAACCCGCAGATGTGCTCAGTGAGTGCCACCGTCTGTCCCTCCCCCGTCTCCGCTTGGGCTCATAGCTCAATCGGTTAGACAACGGGCTCTTGCTCCGTTTCTGTATTCGTTCCAGGTTCAATTCCTGGTGTGCCCGTAACTTCGTTTATTTGTTCGCGGGAGTTTTCGTGACCGACAGGTCGCAACAGAACCCTTGGGGGGTAGAGGTAAAAGCTCCGCTTTTAAAACGAACAGGATGCTCTCAAATGCATTGAGCAAACCGACAGGGACATTGTAGCCAAACCAGACAGACAAGGGAGGCGGGATTGTTATTCTCGAAGAAAGCTTTTGCTTGAAAAAACTTGGCAGTGATTGGGTTAATGGGCCGATGATGATGGCAGCAATGTCCCCGCAGGAGAGCCCGCCGGTCGACAACCCGGCGCCCTCGGTGCAACCAGGGGGAGGATGAGCGCATGGACGCCATCAACTTCCCGAGCATGAAGACCCGCAAGGAAGCCATCATGTCCTCGTGGAACCCGCTGGGCATGTCCCCCTCCCTGCTCCAGGGGCAGTGGGCCAACATCCGGGCGGTGCTCGCCGACCAGGTCTCTCCGCTCGGTAGACCCCCATCACGGCATCAGACACCGGCGAGCAGCTTCCACAGCCGCCCTGCCGCCGCCGCGGACGCCGCCCCAAGGAGACCACGGTCTGCGGCGAGCCCCTCGAAGCGTTTCTCGCCGTGGAAGCGCTGATGGGCATCGGCAGTGTTCTCCACCCATCATCTTGGAACGCAACCCTCGCGAGTCCCGTCCGACTGTTCTTGGCGTGGAAGCACTGACAGCCATCACCACCGTTCTACGTCCATTTGTCTAGTGCACCTGCCTTGCGGGTGAACATTTTTTGGTGTGAAGCACTGAACTGTGGACAGTTTAGCTTGTTTTCTTTCATCATTCAATCCTTGCGCGGGCAAGACGAAGAGTTCTCAAGGTGGGAGTGTCCTTGCAGCTTTCACGGTGGAAGGTCCTAGTGCGCATGAGACAGAGCTCTCAGCGTGGAAGTGTCCAAGGACAGGTGCTTCTGGCTTCCACTGTGGAAGAAGAATCCAACATAAAAGTGAGCTTATTGGTGCGAGGAATGCAGAAGTGGTTAATTTGTGCATGAACTGCGCCTGTGAAGAAGCTCTTACGTACGACACATCCGAGAGGGTCTAACTGGTTGGTTCTCTCCTGGTAAGGACCTACTTATGGGGTGGAAAAGCTTCTTGAAAAGTTTACTAGTGGGAGTCTCCAGGAAAGTGGGTCTTCCTCTTTGTACAGGCTAACGGGCACGGGGCACCATTTCGCATTTTCATCAGCCATTTTGCGGACGTTTTGTTTGTCCAATCGCTTCAAGTGTAGCGTATCCTCCTGATGCATTCTGCCACGTTGTCTTGGCATATGGCTGTGTCCTGTGGAAATTTACACCTAGTATTCGCATGTTTTTTGGATTAAATGTGTGCTGTTAGGAGCCCCAAGGGCACAAATGTTCTGAATTGTTTACTTCTGAATGAACTAGTTTTCAGCCATTGCTTTTTGGGGGAAGGGAAGGGGGGGGGGGGGACATTCATAGATCAAATGACAGAACGGGCAGCACTCATCATGTATGTTTTGTTTTCACATGCAAAGATTGTTATGAAAAAAAAAAAAAATCTGAGACAGAGTTAAATGTTTGACTTGTTGAAATGTTGTTATGCAAGGTGGAAGAGCGTGGAGTTCGGTCCTGTGGACTTGTGCTTTTACACGATGATTGCTTGAGAGATCAATTAAATGTTTTAAAGTGCCAAGGGAGCAGTCCTACGCCTTTTTTACTCCCACATGTGGATGTGTACCAATCACCTGTTTCCCAAAGCAGACAAGATGGGGGAAGGTCCCATTCCTTGGGTAATGCCTTGGGACTCTGCAGAAGTCTTCACTTGGAGCAACTGAAGACCCCAACTTGCACGCTTCTTAGCAGTTCAGTGAGCAAACAAGCCACATTACAAGGCTACATTAGAGTTTGGTCTAATGAGGTGAAATTAAAGGCAGAACTCACTTGCCATTTTACCCTCCTCTGTTGCTTGGGATGTGGTAAGCGTCGCACGTAGAGCGGCGCGTCCAAGTGCCTGAATGCAATTGCAAGTTGTTGGGGTGGGAGGGGCGGGAATTCAATGGTAACAGTTTGGGCAAAAAGTGAGTAAAAGCAATGGTAATGTGTGCAGTCAAAGCTTCACGTTTTCGAACTTCACTTTAGCTGCAATGTGTCCCGAAGTGGAAAGATGTGGATTAATTCACACTGCGTGTCCCACTCTAAGCCAATGCATGCCTGACTCGGGAAAGCACTTTGAAAGTATTTGAAGCCACATTAATGCATTCTTCTAGAAGAAGACACAGTACTAAATGTGCTCAGAGTGCAGTCAGTCAGAAGCAGTGTCGAACATAATATCAAGGCCCAATTTCTTGGGCGCTTGTATGCAGACTGCATGCTAGTTTGGCGTACAACTTGAAGAATTTTCCTCACTTTCCCCCTGCTGTCCCGATTTGGCTTCCGAGTAATTTTGTGGCTGTATTGTTTTGGGACTGAAAGCGAAGCAGTGATTTTCAGGTGAGTATTCCGGCAAGGCAGTTTTGTGACGCCAACTATAGAACTGAAATTTAAAAAAAATAGGGTGCTGTTTTATCTGCATGGTAACAATGTGTATGTAACTATACTACTGTTTTGGGCATTCGACGTACAGTTCATTTTTCTGTGAACACAAATATGCACGCATTTAGAGATAAGTTAGAACTTCAGCTAAGATGTGCATTTACGCAAAAGATGTTCCACAAAATAGGAGCATTTTAAATAAAACCGCAAATTCGAAGTGGAAATTTAAAATTCATAACTTGAAGCCTGCATGACTTTGTTTTAACTATAAAAAAATCACACTGCTTTCTTGGCTTTCATTTGACTGCCCATGATGCCTTGCTTGCTGAGAAATAAATCGTTGTTGTCATTT
Source organism: Haemaphysalis longicornis (assembly GCA_013339765.2). Classification (NCBI taxonomy): domain Eukaryota; kingdom Metazoa; phylum Arthropoda; class Arachnida; order Ixodida; family Ixodidae; genus Haemaphysalis; species Haemaphysalis longicornis. Next base: position 53,135,467 of record CM023456.1, read on the forward strand.
CTCTCTTCTACTCCTCATTGCCGTCGAATTCAATGCAGTGCATCAAACATGGGGCTACCATTGTAATTCAGCCCGGGGAAAGGAAATATAGACTCCAGATGGACAAAGACCTCACACTTCGGCTCAATGACCCTGACACACCAACCAGACTGGGAACAAGCACAGCTAGGGATACTTGCCCTGACCTTGCCTTTGTGCTTGAGCCATCTATACTCAAGATCACCTGGAGTTCCCTGGCTGGCAATCTCGGATCAGACCACGATATTGTCCAAATTGCAGTCACAGGAACCCAATACAAGACAGTCATTGGCAAAGCGCGTCACACAAACTGGGAGGAATTTCGAAAAGCCCTGACGACCTCTACCCAGTCAGACCCAGGCTACAGTTGTTGGGCCACCGAACTAAAAATAGACATCATCAGACACCATAGAAACTACCACCTCTGAAGTCATTCCTTACATCGACAACCATCATCTTGGAATCTGGGAAGCCCGCTGGCAGTTGACCAAGTGATGGAACTGGTGATGACACAGTAAAAAACTACGAAAACACATCGTGAAACTCAATGCAAATGCAGCTGCCTACGCCAAAGACCTGGCCAAGAAAAACTGGCTAAAGATATGTGACGAGGTTAGTGGCCACCTATCCCTCAAGCAAACATGGAGCCTCCTTAGCCACCTGATTGACCCAGTGAAAGGAAAATAATTGGAGGCAAAATGGGGGATCACTCGCAGTATCAATGCCTACAAGGGCACCCATCAACAGCCTATTGACAACCTGGCCACACTCTCCCTCCAATGCAGAACACCCACATCGAAGACATGACACCCTGACTACAGCGGCCTTCACAACTCCACACTAGATGAGGACGTGCTGGGTGCTAAGATGTGGGCGGAAGCCAACCATGTTGTATCTCCATACAAGAACTGAAGGAAGCGCTAGCCTCGACTAATAAGAACAGTGCACCAAGAGCCGACTATAATGTAGTTGGGATCAATTTGAAGGTGATCGCTCGGGTGGCAAATCAGCAGCGTCACGTTAATGGTTGTATCAAGGTTATATCATGCATGAGACAACTAGGGGAACAAGGCACTGCTACCTGTATCTCCAAAGTTATGAAAACGGCTGCTGTGTAGGCTTGAAGGCCCGCTAATCGATGCTCCCGTGATCACCTTCAAATTGATCCCGACTGTACAAAGCCCTGGCGAACTTGGAAGACACCGCCCTCGAATCACTCCTCCACCACGTGAACCAAGCCTGGCAACAAGGTTCCATTCCCAAGGAATAGAAACACTCAAGAGTTACTTTCATCCAAAAGCTAGGCAAACCACTCACCATTGAAAATCTGAGACCAATATCCCTCACTTCTTGCGTGGGAAAGGTAATGGGAAAATATATCCAAGCCCGACTACAAAACTTCTTCGAAGAGACAGGGCAACTCCCACACAACATGGTTGGCTACCGCCCACATCTTAGCACCCTGGACGCCCTCCTTCCAACAAAGAAAGAATACATTCAACAAGACCACCCGGAACACTTAGAGGTGTATTGGCACTGGACCTCAAAGGCGCTTTTAATAACGCACGTGCTGCATGAGGGGATCCTTATTCTACACTAAACAGCACTTACTGTGGTGGGCGCGCCTATAACTACATTCGTTCATTTTTAACAGGACACACAGCGCAAATCAAGATAGCGTGGCTTGGAGTCGGACACCTTCCTGATCGGCGACGGGCACCCCGCAAGGGGCAGCCCTCTCTCCACTCCTCTTTCATCTATTTCTTCTCCACATACCGCAGAAGCTACAACAGGTCCAAAACCTCAAGGTATCCTTCTACGCAGATAGCATTATCTTATGGACCCCCAAACCGGACGCCCTGGGAAAGCAACCCCCGGACGTCCGTCGGCCGTACGGCCATTCCGGCTCCAGCGGACGTCCGTATGACGTCCGTTTTAGGGCCGACGTCCGACATCCGGTAACACTTGTACGTCCATCGGACGTCCGAAATCGGCTATATTTTGGATGTTCAGTAAAAATTCCCAGAATCACATAACGACAAGCTAATGTTCTTACAATGAATAGTACAGAACACCGCGCAAGGCTAACGCACTACCGCGCAGATGGCACACATGAGCACAGTGAACTTGCTCCACATGTTTCGTTAGAGGCTCTCAATTCTTATATATCCTTCCCCAATGAGATCATCGTTGGAGTTGGTGAAGTGCTTAAAAAATTAAAAATTAGGCTTCATATAAAAATATGCAGATGAAACTTGAAACCTAGAAGCCAGGGTGTTGATGTACAAAATCTTTTTAATTGAAAAGCACAGTATCTTTTTCGTTATTGCTTTTATATCCAATTTACGCCATTGTTTGATGCTTCATAGTAACGTTTTACATCCGTTGGCGGATGTCATTCGGACTTGTACATCCGTTTCTGGATGTCCACTGTACGTCCGAAAATGTACGTCCAAACATGGACGTACAGTGGCCGTCCAAACTGGGTCTTGGATGTCCGGCTGTATTTCGGACGTCCCACGGACGTCCGTGATTGCTTGGGGCACTCCAAGAATCGAAGACATAATTACTGAACACGTGCTTGTCATGGGCCTCAAATGTGCACCTCAGATGAGGCAATTCTCAAGACCCTGCAGTCCGACACGTCTACCTCACTATCGAAAAGACCAGAAGGTATACATGCAAGGCAGTCCGGATTCTGGGTCTTCACATTCAAGCCAACAACAGGTGGACCCATCAGATCAACCTGCTCAAGCAACAATTAGACCAGCTAGGCCACGTGGTCCGGAGCATTACCACACATCGCGGGATGAGGGAAGCAGACACCCTCCGCCGGTACAAGCCTTCGCCATTTTTCGCATAATCTACGTGGCTCCCTACATGAATCTAATAAAATCTGAGCAAGTTCGACTTGAAACTATGCCCCCGGAAAGTTACTAAAACGGCCCTGCATCTTCCAGCTTCATCGTTTATGCAGAGACTTATGGAGATGGGCGTCCCACAAACCTTGAAAATTGGTTGAGGCTCACCACGTTAACCAAGTGGTTAGACTTGGTGAAACATTAGCAGGAAAGACTATCCTTACTCAACTCAACCTCAACCCCATCCACGTTGGTGAAGCACTCAGGAAAATACCACCTGCCTGGAGGTCCGACGTCTGCCCAATACCAAAAAACATGCACCCAATGAAGCACAAGGGCAGGCGAGAAGCCTGTGTCATAGAACTCGGCTGGATGCTTCAGTACATAGCCACTCACAGACAGGCGCTTAGTCAGGATTTTGTTCGGGGGGGGGGGCTAAGGTTGTTCTTAATCCCCCCCCCCCCCCCCCCGAAAAAAAAGCGCAGTAGTTTTCAAGCGCCCTTAAAGGCTATGAAGATAAAATACATGTCTGGTTCATTCAGACTGCCTTGTCCTGATAATTAATGTTACCAGTTTTATCGCAAACTTGAAAGGAATAATCGACATACTAAATTAAACATTTGAAGCTGGGGCGAATACCCGCCCACTTTCCGGTGGCGATTTCACTATGACATCACAGGATCTTGTATGTACGATTGGCCCAACGACCTAAGTCACCGCCAAGGAACATGATTGCGCGATTGTAGAGGGGGCTCCATTGATCTTATCATTTGAATTCTAACGTGCAGTTAACACACTCATAACTTCGTTTTAATGTGCCTATTACGTCACTCCTGCCCATACTACGTCACTGCAGCGCTAAATTTGAAAATTTTGACATTTGTTGCATTCCTTATGTTGAAAAAAAAAACGTCTGTGACTGGAAGGGAGCTGTGTTAGTTACCAAAGGCTAGTTCTTCAAATTGAACAAGGTTGTATATTGTCTTCATATGTTCCCTTGATGGTCTCTGTCATGATATTGGTGCTAATTATGATGGTATTTGTGCCAGGTGAAGTTGTAAACTGGGCGAAAATCTGCAGACCGCGTGGTGCAAATCTGCGCCCGTGATACAGGATGTACATTGCACGCACGGACACTTGTGCAGGCATTGCATTAATGGTCACAGTTTCATGTAATACTGCTTTATTCACATGTGCATGGTGCGTGTCACACCCGAAATACAGTCGTATCATTCAGGTGAAAAATTCAATTTTCAGAAAGAAGCACGTGGAGATAATTCTTAGAAAGGCCGGACTGTTATGTGCAGATCGCTGAATCTACTTGCATTTTATGGATGATAGTTTCCATTTGAAAACCCAAGCCGCAAAGCGTGCAAGAATTGTGCGCACAGCACGTTTTCACATTACAGCAAATAATAACTTTAAACGCTATAACTGCAAAGAACGCTGTCAGGACTGTGGCGTCAAACATGCACCGATAAAATGACGTAGGCCGTAAGAATAAGATTTTTTTATTTAGTTGATGTTCAAAATCCAGAAGAAAACGTTTTGCTTATAAGCCTTCTACGCCCGTACAGAAGCTTACAGTGTAAGGCCAATGGAGCTCATTTTGTGCAGTCTGCCTGAATCGTGCACTTACGTTATATGTAGCGCAGGCTATGAATTAAAAAAAGGACAGGCTATGAATTATGCGTAAAAGAAGTTATATGACTATCAATAATTTCAGCAAATACCAACCTTAAACACAGACATCACGCACTAGAACTGCGCTGTTAACGGCGAGAATTACTTGAACATGGTAGGATTAGCCCTCACGCAAAGCGGAATAATTTCATCGGCATTTGCAAGCCATGCCAGTTGAAATTTGCGCTTCTGTTTTGAGTCTAAACGCTCCATCTCGTAGGATCTATCAGGACTCCGGGTATTTGAAGCTTGTTGGAAATCTGCTTGCCATTTGATACAGCCCAAATGTCGACTCTGCTGTAAAGAGCTCCTCCTTGGTGTTCTGAAATACTTGCATTATTCTCTGTCAAGTTTCAATGCTTCGTGCGTAAATGCCCTACAGGCTGCCTGAAGGCGTGTACTATTTATTCAGTAACTTTTGTGGGGCAGCCATCCCCTTTAGGTGTAAGTACCACTCCTCGATAAGGTAGAGCAAGTCACTGCAAAGTTCACTATTCAATGCAATACCGAACTTTAAAGTTAGCAAGAACGAATAATAACGCAAAGATGGCGTTGTCTGACCATACATCTTACGGTTAGGCATGTTCTATATGCAAGTTTAGCAAAATCTTGCTGCGTTTGGAATTTTGTTGTGACATCTCAGGAAATAATTATATTGAGGTCCTACCATTCTGGTTTCAAACAATAAGGACATACTTTTTAGAGGACGCGTGCGCTGCCATTGTTCAGCCGAGTACACAATGGCGGTTTCAAAGCTAAACGATAAAACGACATTGGAGGACGCACAGGAATTTTGCAGTTTTCGTTAGCAACTCGGGAAATGAAAATTATGTTGGGGCGCTCCTTGGTCCACCAGAAAACAGGGTGCACTGGGGAGTTGTACAGGGAAGTTGCACATGACCTTCAGGCATGGGTCAATACTCGAAACGAGTCAGCATTTTGTTGCCCGCAGCACCACGAAAACATGCGCAATGGCATGGCCCCGCGTACACAAATGCGACACACTACCATGTTTCAGCATGAAACGGAGAGTAATGGTACAGTTAACTCGCTTACTGGTTGACAGCGACCGTAGATTGGCAAAAAATCGGCAAAAAAACATAAGTAATGCTTACTAGTGCTCGAAATTTCCTTCATGCGACATTTTAGTATGGATCAGCATATAACAAAGTGGGATCTCACAGATCACATTAGCGCGCACCCGTATGTGGGGGGGGGGGGGTGTGCGGAAGTGTGCTGGTGTTCTTGAGAGGGCCTGTGGTCTGTTTTTTTTATTACGACATTCGTTCGTCATGCCAAATCGATTGAGCATTGAAAGAACGAGCCCACAAAACTTCCAAAAGGCCTGAAAGAGGTAAGGAAATTACTAATAGAAAGGCATGTTCGTTTCTTTGCCGCCAGTATGAAGGTCCTTCATTTGTGCACACTACTATGATCAGTGAATGCGCGAGTCGGTATGAAACGCGGCAACAAGTGTTCCGATAACGAGCACACCATGCAACAGCGGCTACCTCACATGGAGTTGCGAGCGTGTAAATGAAGCAAACTACTAAAGCTGCAGCGAACACAAATATTTAACTCTTCATGTACTTCATGGACAGTAGTAGTCTTACTCGAGTAACCCTCGCCAACTTTGTGCATCATAGGATATCAGGCGTTTATGTGAATTGAATTTACGTTTTGTCCTCTTCAAAGTTACCTATCCGCTTCATCGTGGTGCTCCTTTCAACAACCAATTCAAACGCAAATATTGCATTAGAAATAAAGCGAGGTACACATTTTTTTGCTCGCAGGCATAAAGGTACTGTGACATCGTGTAAATATTAGGAGGCGATTATTTAAATATTTAAAGACATCAGTGATCACGCAAGGATAAGTCAGTGGTCAGGGGAAGAAAATGACTTACAATTGAGGCTTCTTTTGTGTGTTGGCACTTTGAGTGTGAGCTTCCCAAAGCCAGGGCGCTTCTGACCTCGCGCCGTTCTGTCATGTCGCTGTTGTTGTGACTTAGGCCCCTGAATATACACTGTTCTGGGCAGCCGCCGCCCAGGGAAAAAGCAGCCGTGGACGCGATGGAGGTGCTTTAGTTGTGACCGAGGTCGAAGATGGCCATCGGGTATTTGTTACTGTCGCGATCGCCGTCGGCCCGTGGTAGGGCTGGTGACCGTCGTGCCTTCACGCTTACGATAAAGCCTGGGACTCGCTCGGCGAGCAGAAGCGCGCCCTTTTTGTCAAGTGGCGGTTCCCCAGTTTCCTAGGTTAGCGAAAAATACTGCCGAATGAATTTGCCTAATTGCGAAGGAGAAAATGACTGTCTGCATCACCACTTTCAGGAGGGGACACGCAGTGCGCGCAAGCTGAGACCATACAATTACCCCACGCCAACACCCTCCCGGGCTCCACAGAAACGTGAAAAAGAAAGAATGAAGGGGTGACCCACAAAAGCCCTCCGCCACTCCACCGCCCCCCTCCCACATACACACGACACTCATCCAGCTAAAGTACATGTTTCGCCTATGCAGACCCATCGCTTTCTTCAGCTAACTTGCAGGAGTATTTCTACAACCGCTGCTATGCCACACACAAAGGGACACAACGCACGCCTTTGGTGTCCCGTCCCGTGGGCTGAGCTTACCCGAAGGCGCCATCGCTTTTGGAGCTGCACCCCTCCGCAATTATCCTGACCGGGTGCTTCGTTTCGTGTAAGCATCAATGCGTCAAAACAGGCATTGAGTCGTGAATGTTTTAATAGTAGCACGTCCGAAGTGCACGTCGAAAAGGATGAAGCCCGCCAGCCCTTCTGGCTTCAGCCGACCCCGAAGCCCGGCCCATGCCACTGCTCACACAGAGTAGCTTACACAGACGCCGCCCTGGTCTGTGCAGGTAATGTGTAGCCGTGGCAATTACGGGACGACAACTCTAAAGTCGCTTATCTTCGCACCCCTATAGGAGAAGAAATTCCTATTGGTGAGCAGGTGGCCATTGCTCTCGCCATCATCCCTGTTAGGGCTCCTGAGACGCCTGTCGTGCCTACCTACTTGGTGGTATTTGCTTTGATGCTCATCACATCCTTGACACCCACCAACCACCAGAAAGGACCATGCATTGTCCATTTACTGAGACTGAAACCGTGACCGGTAATGCCCGAGCCCATATGGCATGCAAAGAAGCTATAGCGCCCCTGCCATGGTTTCGGGGACAAAGATCCGGAAGAGTGACTGGACCCACCTACCCCACTCACCACCTTTAGGAGCATCACAAAACACTATCGGGTGCAACGGCGCACTCTACCACCACCCCATCATTTGCTTGACTAGGGGGAGCAAGTCAAGTGGCGTCTGACCTACCGAACACCATCCGGAATGAACCTGCTCTACCCCAAGCTCTAACCCTAACCTGCATGTCCCAACTGCCAACAGGCCCGTGGCACCAACTAGCACATGGTCAGGGGTTTATGCAGGATTTCGATTTTGCTGGGTGTCGGTGGGATGTTTGGGGGGGAGGGTGTTGTATAAAGCCCTAGGCAGGGTGCTTGCGGTTGTGAATCTTTTTTGGGGGGTGTCGAAGTCCTTATGGGGGGGTGGGCTTAGGGGGGGATGTGTAAAATCCATCACATGGTCCTTGCATGCCCCTACCATCCGGCACCTCAAGACGCCGCGTGACTGCGAGACCACCAAAACCCCTGGGAAACGGCAATTAGGGCGTCTAACGCAAAGGGCCAGCGCCAGCTGATATCCTTAGCAGATAAGGCCTGCAGGACCAATGGGACCCCGGACGTACGTGGCCCAGGTTGATCATCCGAAGTCCTTTATGGCTTCAATAAAGTCTGTCCCTCCACCTGATCTCCTATCTTACCTCCTTTTTTGTGACCTAAAGAGCCTGTCACAGTGGGCCAAGTGGCCGGGGCAGTGTTGTCGACTGCACGGGCATCGCCATATTGAAATGCAACCAAAAAATTAAAGCCGTTCCACTCAACGTGAAAGCTGTCAAATGCAGAGCAGTGATTCGCCATAACAGCCTGTGGCACCGTTATCCGCTTACTGCTACTACCCATCACGCTCTTCGCCTGCCTGTCTCACTTCTCTCTGATGAATGAACGGAGGTTTGTCCAAAGCAGTTTCAAATTTCCCGCCTTCGCAGTGCTCGCGCGCCCCTGCCTGGAACGAACAGCGCGAGCGGTTCTCGCACGTGCTGGCACCTTACTGCGCAGTCCACAACGCGTTGTTTTTGGCGGTCCCATCTCCCCGCGAGGGGGACTCGAGTAAATGCGTCGCATGCGGGGTGGGTTCTGTGTATTGCGTTAACGTTTTTTAGTGTTTGGGAGTTGGTGGTAGTGAATGCGTTATATAGCAGTTCTGACGTAGGTTGGAATGAGTCAAGGATATCAGGCGCGATCGTAGCCTTTCATTCGTGTCGGCTTTGTTGCGCAGTGGGAAGAGCACCATGTACATTGCGTTCCGCCGCAGGGTCGAGGGATCGAAACCAGGCGCCGGATAGTTAGTTTTTTTATATAGTGTAGGGGATGCGGACAACGACGGTGCGGACTACGACGGACGTCAACGCGGGCATCGCCATATTGAAATGCAACCAAAAAGACCCATTTTAATTGGGTGTCAGTCTCCATGAGGCAAGGCCAATTAGGGCAGACCTCCCGAAGCAGGATGGTGACGCCCAGGTAAAGTAGAAAATGTAGCTTCCGGACTTTGCGGCATCAAGCTAGTGTAATCAAGCCCCACCCTTCGTAAAGAGCTCCCGTGCAGTACTACAACCTGGTACAGTGGAACCCCGATGCGATTTTCAAAGGGACTGCGAGAAGCGCCTTATGACCGGGGTGTCGTACGACCTGGGGGCGGGCGTGGTGCTGAAGCCTGTGCGCTGCTCTGAAGCCTGCGCGGTGCTCTAGCCTCTGCGCGCACTCATAAGCCTCGTGGGTGCTCTGAAGCCAGTGCGTGATTTCAGATTTTAGGACAGACTAGGCCTTTTTCCACCTGCATTTTGGAAGAGCCGTTTTAGCTTGTACTCGGTTAGTGGCGCGATACTTGGCGTAGTCGACTGATTACCCAACCACCGCGCTTGAAGCCTGTCTGCGCGCACTCTGAAGCCTGTGCGGTACTCTGAAGCCTGTGCGGGTGCTCTGAAGCCTGTGCGGGTGCTCTGAAGCCTGTGCGGGTGCTCTGAAGCCTGTGCGGGTACTCTGAAGCCTGTGCGCGCACTCCGAAGCCTGGGCGGTACTCTGAAGCCTGTGCGGTGCTCTGAAGCTTGTTGATGTACTCTAAAACCTGTGCTCGCACTCTGAACCTGTGCGGGTACTCTGAAGCCTGCGTGGGTGCTCTGAAGCCTGCACGGGTGCTTTGAAGGTTGCGCGGGTACTCTGAAGCCTGTGCGAGTGCACTGAAACTTGGGCGGGTGCTCTGAAGCCTGTGCGTGCACTCTGAAGCCTGTACGAGTACACTGAAGCCTGTGCGGGTGCTCTGAAGCCTGTGCGGGTTCTCTGAAGCCTGTGCGGTTCTCTGAAGCCTGTGCGGTTCTCTGAAGCCTGTGCGGGTGCTCTGAAGCCTGTGCGGGTACTCTGAAGCCTGTGCGCGCACTCTGAAGCCTGTGCGCGTACTCTGAAGCCTTAGCGTGCACTCTGAAGCCTGCGCGCGCACTCTGAAGCGTGTGCGTACATGGCTGTGTGCGTGTGCTCTGAAGCCTGTGCGTGTACTCTGAAGCCTGTGCGTGCACTCTGAAGCCTGTGCGGGTACTCTGAAGCCTGTGCGCGCACTCTGAAGCCTGTGCGGGTACTCTGAAGCCTGTGCGCGCACTATGACGCTTGTTCTCATGCTCTGAACCTGTGCGGGTACTCTGAAACCTGTGTGCATACTTTGAAGCCTGTGCGCACACTCTGAAGTTTGTTTGCATGCTCTGAACCTGTGCGGGTGCTCTGAAGTCTGTTTCGCGTATTTCTGAAGCATGTTCGCTTGAATCTCTGACCTGGGCGGGTACTCTGAAGGCGGTACGCGCACTGCGAAGCTTGTTCGGATGCTCTGAACCCCATTTCCATGCTCTGGTGAGTGTGCGTGCACTCTGAAGCCGGTTCTCATACTCTGAAGCCGGTTTGCATAATCTGAGCCTGTTCGCATTCTATGGAACTTGTGCGTGTATTCTGAAGCTTGTGCACCTGCTCCGGAGACTGTTCGCGTACTCTGAGGGCTATTCGCGTACTCCAAACCTGTAGGCGTACCCTAGCTTGTGCACGCATTCTGAATTTTTGCTTGTACTATGAAGCTCATGCGCGCACTCTGAAGTCTTTGCACGTACGCGCACTCTTAAACATGTACACGTACTCCATAGCCTGTGCGCGTACTCTCAAACGTGTGTTAGCACTCTCCTCTAAAGATCTCACCGGCGGTTTGGAGCCGACGGTGGTATCAGGTGGGAAACAGGAAAAGGCACGAAAAAGATAAATATTCGCTGAGGATACATACAACCGCTCTTGTGTCAGAAAGCCGCCGTATACACAATTACCAAATGAACGCTGGCCTCACTGTGGCCCCTTCTCCAGAAAAAAGCTTGCTCGTTACATCTTTTCGCGCATTGCGGTCATACCGACTGCACCTGCCTCCAGGAATGGTTCCCTCTTCGCCTGAGGCTTCACCCCCGCAAATTAACTTTTCAACCACGCACATTACCCGACACCGTGGGTCTTGGATGCGAGTATTCTCCAGGGCTCCCCTATTACCCCTACTATACAAGGAAGAAAATTTTAGTCTGAGGAGTGTGCAAATTGAGTGGACGATGGCTGCGGTGTCATGACAGCCGTACTCCAGTTTGCGACGCCCTCTTTAATACTCGACAGCCACAAGTTGCACCTACCCTTCCGAAAGGGGTCGTGCCCGGGGCCCAGCGTCCCACCACCAATCTCTAGCGACGCCACTGCTCCCAACCCAAGGCACAGTTCGTGCTTTTTGCGTATTTAGGCAAACGAGTACCCCGACAGGCATGTCTTCGATACTGGCGTGTGGGCGGTGCCGAGCGACTAAGCGAGGCAGCAAATTGAAGCCTCGCCTAGTCACGTGGTACCACAGCGGCGAGGATCCGAGCAAGCGCGGCTGGCGTCGCCTATTTGCTACGGACCGTCTGACGCCACCCTTTCGCTCTGGCGGCTCAAGGCCATTGCGACGCGATGAATGACCTTGCAAATACGTGAGCATAGAGCTTTCGGCCTGAAAAGGGAAGCCTCCTACAATGGCGCTTCCTTATTTAGTAGAGGGGGCGTCGGGGACTCTTTCAAGATTTTCTTTCCTCCACGATTGGTGATGACACTCCTCGATTTTTTGGTGACCCCAAAACGGCGATACGTCTTCGTACCCGCCATTCATCGTCATGAAACGCAAGGTTGCGTTTTCTGCATTGGTGCACAACAGACCTTAAAGGGGCCATAAAGACAAAATACAAGTTTGTTTTATTCGAAAGATTTCGTGTTCTATATAGTGGCCCCAGCGCTTGTTTGGAAGCAAACGATGCTTTATTCACTGCGAAATTAATCAATTTAAGCAAATGTTTTGATTCTCGCGTCAAAACGTGTGTTTAAACGACGTTTGAAATGACATCATCAGAACAGGTCTTTCAGCTGAACCTAATGTAGAGTGGAGACTTGCTTACTATTATTCAAACTAGATGGCGCCACCACAGCGCGGCAAGCCGTTTCGTTTTCTGCATTCGGTTTGTTTGTGACCGTATTTAAACCTGGCTTGTTTTCGTAAATGGAGAAAATACTCGTTTTGTGAAACATGGTGATCACTCGACAGACATGCACACGTAAGAGCACCGTCGCTTGCGTCAATCGGCCAGTGTCGTCTGAGACAACCCCAAAGTCCCGCAGTGCTGTGCAACTAAACGAAGCATAATTCATGCAGTACCAACAGCAGTACGCATCGGTACTTTTATGTTTACGTGTGCTTTCGTAACTTCCACTGTTTGTCCCACCATTCTTACTGATGTAAAAAGCATGTGCCCTAAATTTAAGCACTAGTCGTTCGGCAAGCTTATAAGTTCTGCCTAATTTGCGTTTGCTTTTTCCGGCCTCCGCCAATTGCAGAGCTGGCTGGTATGACATCATAGCTTCGTTGCGGGAAATGAGCTAGTGGGTCGAAGGGACATTCCTTTTTTTTCTAATTATACAGATTATTTGAGCGAAGTTTACATAAATATGTGTCAGCATGATTGAAATGAGGAATTTGAATGTGTGAATTTTGAATTTGGTCTTCATGACCCCAAACTTCTGCAATTGCGAATTTCGAACGAAATCTATAGCTGCGGCGCCATTCGTGAGGAAAAACGATGTATTCTCGTTGCTGTGGCAAATTACCAACGGTTTTGGACATTCAAAGTTCTGTGAACGTCACTTTACACTTAGCAGTTTGTTGCAGTAGTTAAATAGGAAAATAGGTCGTTTTACCACTCGAGCAGCTCCTCAGTTGCGAATTTGCATGTGAAATTCGTACCATGAAGAACGGGCTTGATTATAACGGGAGATATTATAACGTTATCGTCATTAGTCGCATGGCGGTCAGATAAAGTTTGTTTTGCGCGTTTGCAATGTAGACGGCGGCGTTAATAAATGTCCGCCTTCGACAGGGGGATTTTTGTCCCGCCTGTCCAATATAAAGCTCCTCAATATCGGTGGTCATGCACCATCACATAAATGGCTCATGGTTTTACTTAAAAAGTTTGAATTTCGGTAAAAAACTTTCCTGAGGTAACATCTCAGCACCACAGTGTTGTTGTTGATAACCTTTAATGATACACAAAAAAATCCGCAAAATACGCGGTTGCCACCGTGATAAAGAAAAAGGTCAGCTGGGAGCTGCCGCTAGTGAAAGAAGAGGATAAAAAGGATGAAACAGCTTTGCGGTCCAACGACATTCACAACGTAGATTGGAGCCACTTTTTAAAAATCTCCGGTGGGTAGGTCGGTGGGAGGGTCGGATGACCAGCTCCCAACCTGATCACCAACATGTAGTAGACCGGGCAAGACAGGTCACCCAGACCCGGGCATTTCTGGACTAAGAAGGTCCCCCACCTGGTGGCCAACTAAACAACTTTGATTGCTCTAATAAATGTTAATTTTCCCCCTCCTGCATGTAATCAGCCCTTGTTATTTTTCTCGCTTTTCTCTAATACCTTTTTTGTAAAGATTTTACCCCTGCTAGAGTTAATTCTCGCCCGTCATTATTAGTGACAATTCCACTATTCACTTGAGCGAACAAGGCAACCTAAGCGGCCATTTGGCCATGTGCTCGGTCCGCGTGCTTCACGCAGCAGATTCAAATCCCACGAGCTTCCAGCCGCTTGCTTCGACCCGGTCGATTGCTTCGGCTCGGTCGGCTCAGCCGGTTTTCTAGCTTGTGGCTGGTTTCACGAGGTGCTCCATTGCAGGTTGAAAGACATCTTCGACGGCGTTCTCTGCCTTTTTGACCCTAGCACCGTCCGAAGCTCGAGCGACTTGGCCAGCCGAGGCAGCACCATAATGTAAGCGGCTTCTACTAACGGCACACTTGCTTGAGCTATTCCACTCCCTTTGCTCCGACTCATGCTTGCAATCTATCATGTGTGGATAAAACGTATCCCAGGGCAGATGGTATTCAAGGGAACACAGAGAAAGGAGTAACTGTTATTTCTCCAGTTTGTTGAGAATGGCCACACCTCCAGCTTAGACGTCGGCCAGGAGCGCTTTGGTCCTAGAAGCGTCTTCGACTAACTGGATGTCCCAGAGCTTATGCGCCGCGTCTGAGGTCAATAGTAATTCCGTGTCCCCGAGGAGTCGCCTTAGGACATGTTTGTAATATATGCGCAAGATCGGCCTGTTTTTTTGCATCTTTGACACCTACGTGAAAACTGTCCGGGATAACAACGCGACGGGTTTTGGTACGAGCTATGCTACGCTTGGATTTGAATCGGAACAGGTTACCGGGGAGGGAATGCGGGTGTGGCTGCCCATTCTGATGGCACCAGACGTTTGCAGGGCGGCAGCACAGGATGCGAAGACCTGGTCCCTGGACGACTTTGAGCTCGGCCGCCCGCTGGGAAGAGGGAAGTTCGGGCACGTCTACCTGGCCCGAGAAAAGAGGACGAAATTTCTTGTCGCCCTCAAGGTAGGCTCTAGCTCAGGCAACAGCCCACGTTGCAAACCCGTGTTCTGCTGAACATGGAAGGAACCAGACAGACATTAGAGGCGCGAGCCTGCATGATATAAAAGTGTCAGCTGCTGATCGCCTTTAAGACCTAGCAGTACCCCTTGTATACACCTGTGTCTGTGGGCATAAGCTAACCTCTTAGGTGATTTTTTATTTATAGCCCATGGTAGAATCGCGAAACCAGTCGTGTTATACCAGCAATGACAGCTGTGAATTCGAAGTTTCCGTTGCCTGCTCTAGCCGCATTTTTTAAGCCTCACGGAATAAAACAAAGCGATACGTATGCGGCAGAACTTAGATGCATCTAATAATGACCTTACCGATGCCCCCACTTCGTTGAGTAAGGAACAAAACGCGGCAAGTAGCACTTGCGTGACCAGACTGAAAAGGGTTCGTCGCTTGTTGCGACTGCAGGTCTTGTTCAAGTCCCAGCTCCAGATCAACAACATCGAACACCAGGTCCGCAGAGAAGTGGAGATCCAGGGGCATCTCAGGTAAGCCACCACTCCGGCCTCCATGCTATGCCTGGCGTCACAGAGCATAAGGCGTTAACGAGGCTCTATTTTTCTTGGAGGGTAGCTGTTTCGGAATTGGACTCGCTCATACTATGCGGATATTTTAGTTTTTGCTCTTTATTTCATTTCAGTATGCTCATTATTCCCGATATTGTAGACCAGGAGAGTAGACCAGTCCAGAGGGCCAAGGGAAAAGACTCGATGGATTGACAGCAGGAATGTGTGAATGTTTGGTTGCACTATTACAGTCAAACAGGGTGATGCGTTCGTTACGCAGAGAAAGACAACTGAACTTTTTACGGCCAATATAAGCGGCGCAATTATAAGGGGTAAATTTATTAACCCAATTGCATGCTAAAAAATCTTCCAAGATCGAACACTGAACCTCGTCGCGACGCCAAAAATGGACCACTTCTGACAAGGAAATCCTGATGCTACAGTTTCGGTTTTGATGCGCGATACTCGGAGACGTTTTTTGCAACAGCGCAATTCAAATAAACTGCGTTGTTGTGATTCGTTGAAAATTTCGAGGCCCACCGAAATGACAATTTTTTCTCTCCGCCGCTGCCTAGTTGGGGCCACCCTTACGGGGCTTTTGACGAACACAGTGGCGGTGTTGTACATTGGAACCAAATTGCAGCTAATGCTAAGGGGTTCTGCTGGTTTTTGCTGCTCAACGCATGAAATGCTAGAATTCCTCCTGCTCTCTCGGAGTTATGATCTGGGAGTGTAAAACGACTAAGGTAATTTGAAGGTGTCCTATGAACAGTGTTTTCTGCTTTTGTGCTTTCTCTCCTCCTATTTATTCCGGCATTTCAAAATGTCATCTCGCACCAGAGGGCTTGTAATATTTTCGTCGCGGACAGATTGTTCAGGTGAGCGATAATTGTGATAAAAAGGGGAACGCCGTTCAACCCTGCGGGCAGAGAAAAGTCACACTTGCCTAACTTACCAAACGTATGAATCATGGGTGTGATTTTTCACGAGCTGAAAAAATTGAATTTGGGCATGGCTTCATCCTGATTTCTGTGATTGCCATACGAGCATGTGTCCTGGAAGAAGCGGTGGGTGCGAACAAGGTTTGTGTTGCGACGTGTGGGATATCAGGTCCTGTCTTGCCTCCTTGGAATGTTCCCCATCACAATTACAGGCACCCCAACATCCTTTGCCTGTACAACTGGTTCCACGATAAAACGCGGCTGTACCTCATCCTGGAGTATGCGCCCCAGGGGGAGCTCTACAAAAAGCTCACCACTGCCAAGTACTTCAGTGATCAGGAGGCTGCGACGGTCCGTATACTTTCGCATAATCACACGCCCTCTGGCATCTTCGCTAAGCTGTGTAGTATTGCTGTAGTCTCCACGCTGCCTGGTTTCAGAGAAAGTTCGACTTATGGCTAAGGGGACACGACTGAGCCCTTTACCAGAAGGGTACCGTGGAACCATGGTGGGGAAATGCGGAAATGTATGCGCGCTCGCTTTTCTGGGGAATAGTTCAGAGCAGTTCCGAAATGGATTGCTTTCACTTGTGTCTGGGAGGGGCGCTCTTGTAGGTCATAATTTCAGAGTATGTCTGCGGGCGTAATTCCATCCTCTTTCACACGACTGACAATAGAACGTGTAAAACGACCTGAGGCAACGTTGGTGCATTGTAAATGGGTGGACTTCTGATAGTGTTTCCGACTGTGTTGGCTATGG
>CM023456.1:53152518-53207659 GCA_013339765.2 Haemaphysalis longicornis
TCGTTGATTCAAATGCGGACTTGAGAAAAAAAATTTCAGCAATACCAACTTGTGGCTAGACAACCACATGAAGTTGCCAAGAGTCTGGTAATCAAAGGTGATGATGTCTCTCGTGCAAGAATACGAGCTATATTACGCCGATGTGGCGTGAACTGCTGACGGTGAAAGCTAAACTACGCGCACTTTTAAACCCTTATTTTTTGCGTTTCATTCATGACGTGCTTGTACAGACTAGACGCTCCGTCTGATCTCGTACTGATGAACCGCATGTGCCCTGTGGAACACGACACGCTCTGTCCGTTTTGCAAGAGAGAGAGGGGCACCCTGCCGCACATCTTGGCAGAGTGTACAGAACTCAAGCCACCCCCCCCCCCCCCCCCCTCCTTCCCTTCCCCACAACACCCCCAATCCCCAACCCCTTGAGCGATGGGAGACCTTGTTGACCAGCCCCGCCCTGCCGACTCAGCTCGCACTGACAGACAGGGACCAGGAGCTGCTGGGAACATATGGGTCCCGTAACTAGGGAACCACCCCGTCTGGTGCCAGCGTGCACCACCGATTTTGTTTTGGGCTCAGTAAAAGTTGATTCCTCCTCCTCCTCTGATCGCCCGGAATATAATAAAGAAACTTTCTTCAGCGTCAAAGACCGGGCCTGGTCACACACGCGCGGGCCATCCCTAGGCCAAAAAATAAATTGCCGAACCGGGCCGGGCCTGGGCGGGCCTGGGCTTGAGATGGCGGGCCCGGCCCGGGCTCGGGCCAGGCTCACTTATGAATGCCCGCGCCCGGACCGGGCTCGGGCTAGGTGTTACGGGCCCGGGTTAGGCTCGGGCTTCACGAAGCGGGCTCGGGCCGACCTTGGGTCTTAAAATCAGGTCCGTGCAGTGCTTTAGGCAGAGGGGGCGCGAGCACTGTGAAGGCAGGAAATTTGAATTGCATTGGGTGGTAGCAGTGAGCGGATAACGGCACTATGGCGAATCCCTGCTCTGCACTTCCGGCAGCTTTCACATTGAATGAAATTCAGCTTTAATTTTTTTTCTTATGCTATCTCCAATAATCAGCACAAAGCACGCGCTCCTCGCCAGTCTTGGGCCATTGAGCCTTCTGGGGCTCTTTGATGCGCATGAATCGCAGAAGCCGTTGATCACGCAGAAACTGTTCCAAGCTGGCGCGGTTTTTTCGAACTACCTCCTGCTATCGCTCACAGCGGCTAAGGTCATAGTTTTATGTTTCGTTTGATACTTTTCGTTTTGCAGGGAAGCACGAGATCATATCTTACTACCATTAGGCAGGAAGTGCAGCCGTCATGCGTTAGTACTTACCGTATTTTTGCGATTCTAAGCACCCCCCGATTTTAAGCACCCTCCCCTACTTTCGGGAAAAGAATTGGAAAAACAAAAGTTTTCATGCGAACCTAAGCACCCCCTTTTCTAAGCAACCATCACAAGGTGGATTCTAGACGCTTGGAAGCGGGGCCGAGTTGACACTGTGGCCAAGTAATTTATAAAGTTTTCAATTACAAAGCACTGCAACGGAACAGGAGACAACTATGCTGGGGGTACTGAAATCGGCGGCCCAAGCGTAACTAACAGACTCGAGTGGTAGTGAGGGGGACTGAGTTCAGTCGTAATTGTGGGTTCACTGTCTGTGCCTATTTTTCTTTTGAATATTCACCAGATGAAACAATATTCCTTGCACCCGTCTCGTCGAGTTACAACCGCCAAAAATGCGGCCGGTGGGGGGGGAAAGGGGGGGAGTTTGGGTTTTTCGAATCTAAGCGCCCCCTCATTTTGGGCATAGTGGCCCTGGATAAATGGGGTCCTTAGAATGAAGTAAATATGGTATATAAAGGCCAGCAGTAAAGAACGCCGAGAAAGGCAAACGGGAAAAGGTGAATCGTCATTTATTCTTCGTGAAACACGCATGATCTTCGAAATACTTGAAAGATAGAAAGTGGAGAATAACAAGTTTCCCGGGTCTCCACGAGTGGGACCCGACGCCTCCAACTTTTAGAATATTGGTCTGGTACAATCCCCTCCTACCCCACCCCCAGAAAAGAAAAAAATTCTGGCTACGGGTCTACCCGACATGCCTAACTTCCTGCGTACACAGAATAAACAGGTGAAGCGATTTCTTTTGCGCGCCTCTGTACGCATGCGGTCTAAATTGCTGCTACGAATTTATTCTGCGTACGCCGGGAAGGAGTCATATGCATGTAGGGACACGTAAAACAAATCCCCACGAGCCATTCATTCCACGCAGAGAGTCGTACTGAGGTGCATGTGAAACATACGTCGCTGCTGTTTTCCAAGCGCGAGTAAGCATGCACGAATACCTTCCAGCGCACATAGCGCTACCGCTTGGCGTTGCCGTCTCTTATGTATGCGTCACAGACCCAATTAACGAACAGGTGGTAGGGCTTTGCTTTGCGCGCCTGAATTGAAAACGCAAGCATTTCTCGTACTCGGCGCAGTTGCAGTTGGTGGCCTTGCTGCCCACCCATTGCCTCCGCTGCAGATTTTGAACACCACGTTATACGTACGAATTTAGAAAAGCTGCACGCTTCAATGCCAGGAAATAGATGCCGCAGTTTTAGTGGCTAGCCACACCAAAACGAGGATTTGAAGCTCGGTTTGAGTAAACAAATCTAAAAGTGGTAGCCGCTGTTTAGCTGTTTCGATCAGGTAGCAGCAGCAAGCAATTATACAGCTGCTTCAACATACGCCTGCTCTACGCAAAAGCACGAGTACTTAAAGTATGCTTCATGCTACTCTAGGGAGAAAGCTATTTATTCCCTCCGCTAAAGTTGCCTCCATGTCGCTGTGGCCTCGTCACCCTGAACTGCGCATCCTTAACTTCCGTCTGAGTGTGTGGTGGTTACAAAGACAGAAGTACAGTATCGGTGACAAGGTTATGTTAAGGGAAAAAGATTTGACTCGTATTCGAAGCCATGGAATAAAATATTACACTTAAGACCCCCTTGCGCAGCACGCAAAGGCGGCAATAAAGCACGCGAAAAAGGCAACCACGCAAAAGCATGTAGGTACATGCCCTGTTGGCCTCGAGAGGGGTCGTTTCGCTTTTCTGCGCAGCGCTGTTTATTCGCGCTACAATTCTCCCGTGCGTGTTCTAGTAACTGCAGAGCGAATTGACTCCCTGTAAAAGTGCCCAACACTGCCCGCTCCCCTGCTCAAGCGGCGGCTCCGGGGACCACCCAGCCACCAAACTTCCTCTCCAGTTCCCTGGCCACGGCAAAACAGAGTCTGTCGTTCCCTCGCTTCGCCACCACCTGCACTGCTATGGGAAGCCGTGCGCCGTCCTTCGTAAGTTCGCGTCGACACAGGGCACGCAGTGGCGGGAGTCTCGAAGAGGTTGAAGAGTGCCATGAAACTCGGTAGGTCCAAGTAGAGCAAGTCCTCGTTCTGGAACGGAGCCGCGCTGATGGTGGCCGGCAGTATGAGCACCCCATCGTCACCAAGAGTCTGCTCGAGCCGGTCACGGAGGCTTTCGACATGGGCGACGAACGCAGTCGCCTTCTCCTTGGAAGCAAAGTGGTAC
This sequence comes from Haemaphysalis longicornis, assembly GCA_013339765.2. Taxonomy (NCBI): domain Eukaryota; kingdom Metazoa; phylum Arthropoda; class Arachnida; order Ixodida; family Ixodidae; genus Haemaphysalis; species Haemaphysalis longicornis. The sequence continues at coordinate 53,156,077 of CM023456.1, forward strand.
TGCGCTGCCATTCTGCACGCGGCGAGTACGGCCAGCGTGTGCCGGCCGGCCCCTACCAGGACACGGAGCAGTTCGACAAACACGTTAAAGCCGCCTGGTCTGAAGAGCTCGGCCAGTGGTGTGGGATCTTTGGCAGCGGCAACCTTTAGCCACGTCGAAAATGAATATTGTAGTTCGGGCATGTGCAGCCGGCGAACGTCTATTCCGTGTGCTTCCTCCATGTGCCGCGTGACCTGCGTACGAGAAGAATAGCCCATACAGACGTCGAGTCTAGCGGTATACCAACCTACTTGTATGGACACTGAAGCAGTATGCCGGTGAACGAGGGTACTAAAAATTTTAAGATAATTTGTGGAAGAATGACTACGCTGACCAAGGCTGCAGCGATTGTGTTAAGACCAACCAAAAGCATGGTGTGCGTATCATCACTGCGAGGCCGCCGCCTCGGAAGCTCCGTATAGGGTACGTGATGTGTGCATAAATGGAATGGGCGTATTGCCACGCTTAAACCTGAGTCAATCGTATAAAGTGTGAAGTGCGAGGGTATTCGAACAGAGGTTCTGCGCAACCATGGTTGATGTGCTTGGTGGGCTCTCTGGTGCCTGGATAGTAAAACTGAAGGAAGCGATAAACGATAGGACCTGCCTTCGGAAGGGCAATAATTGGTCCAAGGTCATGAGACTGCTGTAAAGGCATATGCAATAAAGTTTACGCATAACATGTAAAAAACGTGGGCTTAATAATCGCTACATGTTTGAGTCTCACCGAGTATTAAAAAGCGTGACGGAAGTAATTTCACAGGCTTGAGGCACTCACCTTTATTGCTTGAGACTCCTACTGAAATAAATCCTTCGTTTTCCACAAATAACCAAACCAAAAAGATATTTTAGATCGAGTATTAAAAAGCGTGACGAAAGTAATTTCACAGGCTCTGAATGCGCACGTTGCTCAGCCGCCTTTATTACGTTGAATGGAGCTTGCTCGCCCGCGCAACCGAGACTCGCGGGTGAAGACAAGGCTACTGAACGTGACTGAAATAACGGCATCCTTCGTTTTCCACAAAGTACACTTTGAGGCTCTTCAAGTCCACCAATTAGAGAATGAAACACCAAAAAGATCGCATTTTTCGGGAAGGTGGGGTAATTTTTTGATACGTTTTATCTAGTCACTTTCACCAGAATTGTTTATGTTACCGAACATAAAATATTAGAGCATTCTGCTTTGCAAGTAAGAAAAGTACGACATAATTGCGTTTCGAAGCTGCAAAGCACTCGTTGTTGATACACACATACTTTCTTTGAACGTTACCACTGTATCTGCTCTTTTTAAGGTGGATATTTCATTGCAGTATATCTAATGCTGTAGCCGAATAATCACTTGTGTGTGTAATTATGCCAAATTCTTCATAAGCATGTAAAATAGGTAGACTGCTTAGAGCTTAGCCATAAAAAAACCCAGAAATAGATACTCGTTCTTACGACGGAAGTGTTAAGAATTATGACATTTCGGTTTTTATGTCTTGCAGTTTAATAATTAAGCAAGAAACAAAACTACGCACCTCATCGTTCAGCCCAAGGCCTTTGCTTCTGTCTTCTGCCAGGATGTTAAAGAGAAGAGACAAGTCCTCCGCGTACCTGGTCATCGGTCCCACGCTGTTGTACTGTCGCAGGCTGTCTCCAACGTCAGGTAAAAGCCCCGTAATTGGCACCACTCCTGCAAACGGTGCACACAGCAGTTATATAGATGTATATACTGGATGAGAAGACGTAAACAAGAGGCGTTTGTCGATGTATCTTGTACTCTGTCGAACTTTAAAAAAGGGTCGCGTATGTTGCCCTCCTGAGCACCGAATAAAAAGGATATATGATAATAAAGGAAACGGATCGAAAAGAAGACAATTGCCTTCGTCAGAATGAGGGCAGTGCGAGTATGTCGGGAACGGACTCTCATATCATAGCACTAATACAGACCCTCCAGCAACAAGGCACGATTGTTAGACTTGCGTGGACACCTGGTCACACGGTTGGAGAAGATGGAAATCAGCAAGCCCACGACGCAGCAAGGGAGTGCCTCCTAACCTCTCCTCCCATGATTTCCAACCCTCCGCCGGCGCCTACTCCAGTAACATGGTATTTGCAGCGCCAACGCTTGCAACAAGAAAGCCGTAAGCGGCTCCAAGACATTACCGCCCAGGGCTTCCTGCCCGCTGGAATCCCCCTCACACGGCAAGAAGAAATCTTTATTAACAAGGCCTATGCAAACGCGGCATATACCCCCAACGTAACCCGAAAATGGTTTAACGGCGCCACTTCCCTCACATCGGCACCCACGTGTACCTTTTGTGGGCAGGCTACAACGCCTAACCTGTATCATTTAATCTGGCACTGTACGACATTCGACAAGGGCAGAGCCGCCCTGCTTGATAAATGGCCACTGCCATATCCCGCTCACGCGCACTACAGCACTCCGGAGTAACGCACTTACAGCTAACGCGCCGACGCAACGCAGACTCCGGAGGGCTTCGGTACCACTGGGGATCTTTATGCGCCGAAATCTTCGTACACACGGGGTTTTGCTTTCGCCTCCATCAGAAAAGCGGCCGCCGCGGCCGGAAGCGAACCCGCGACCTCGTGCTCAGCAGCGCAACGCCTTAGCCACTGAGCCACCGCGGCGGGTCCGATACGCACTAGAGAGTGGTCTCTACAAAGCAGTATAGAGCGGGCCTGACCATGCGTTTTTTTAGGCGGCACCCAAGAACGAAGACACCCCCGAAAGGACCTATGATGCCACAATGAACTTTGGTGGTATCCCACTTCATCCCCTCCCCACTTACCTCCTTCCCCCAAAGGGGCTTCGTGCCTCCTTTAAATAAAGCACATTCATTCATTCCTCTCTCTCTCACACACACACAAACACGAACGCACAACGCGAGAGAGAGAGAGAGAGAGAGAGAGAGAGAGAGGGGGGGGGAGAGAGCTCAGATAAATAGGTGGGTAGAGAAAATTACAAAGACAAATGAAACATGGAGTGTGGAACTTTGCGAGAAACAGAAAAAAAAGGCGAATTAGACAAGTAGAAGATGGATGTAGAGAATTGGGGGAAGGATGCAAATATACAGACGGTTACGTGAACTTAACAGGAGGCTAGTGCTACAGTTGCTAAATTCACTATTCGCGAAAGGGTTTAGAGAGCAGTTCAAATGACGACAAAAACACACAACAGCCTAACAAAGCTTACGTAAGAAGCGATTGTATACTGTGAAGGAGTCGACAGAAGCTGCACCGTCCTCTCACTCTCTTGCTTTGGCTGATCGCTGCTACTTTTTGGTCGCCCCATTTAAATCCGAAGTAAATTTTGAACCCTAATAGCTTTCCGTGATGCTCTTCGACGAACTTACGCCGGTGCTATACGGTAACTTTCAAATGACAAATGGACTCTCCCCGACAACTGCTCCCTATGTATTTACAATGGCGCACTCGACAGACAACCGGTTCACCGAAGGCCTTTGAAACGACCTGTAGCACAGGTATCAAACACCAACGGTGAAGTTGTGCACTTTGAAATTATAGAAATAAAGAGAGAGAAAGAACTTTTATTTGGGAAGGAGGACTCGAGGTCAATGGGGCAAGTGGGGCTAAAAGGAAGGGTGTGTGCGGCCTCGCTACAGAAAAAGATAGCACCGCCTCAGGATTCTCACTCCAACCGACTCTATTCATTCTACCTCAGCTCCCAAGATAAGCCGCAATTTCCTAAACAAATATTTTTCTAATGATAGCCTTGCTCCAGAGACGTACCTTCTGCAAATTCTGCACGCCATCCCTGCCACCTCGAAGTCCGTACTGCGCATCCCCCCCACAACCTGTCCGTCTTCAGCACCTTATTTGGCCCTGTACGAAATTCCCGCGCTACAGAACCTTCAATGCTCTACCAACTGCATCCTCCTTACACATTGACCTTCACCCATTGGACCCCTCGCGTTTGACTCTTACTGCACACTACTATATAATATAAAATGAACGACCCTGTCTTCCAGGTCACCCAGCTGATCAAAAGAGTGATGAACAAAAAACACGCACTGAAAGACGAAGACATGATCAGAATTATCCAGTCACTAATCATAAGTCGAATCACCTACGGCACCCCTTACCTAGCACAGAAAACAGCAGAAGAGAAAAATTAAACATAATTCGACCGACCTACAAGATGGAGCTTGGATCGCCTTCCCAAACCCCAAGAAAACTCCTGCAACTAGGGGTGCATAATAATAGGGGTGCATAGGTTTACGTGTGATGAACTGGCAGAAGCTCGCAGGGCAAGCCAGCTGGGACGGGTCAAGCTTGCAAAAACGGGCAAAGCTACCTTGCGCCGCCTAAACTATGAGGGCCCAATGAAAACCGACAACCCGAAACAACGCACCCACCTCGATTCAAGGGCACACATCGAAGTGGCAAGCATCCACCGAACATGCAACCCGTCTACCACAGAAAGCGTCGCGAAGACAGAACGAAAGCACTCCACAGATCTTACAGAACCGATCAGAAGTCAACATACGTCGATGCGGCGGCGTATCCAAGCCAAATAATTAAGCGAGTCCATACAATAAGCGTGGTCGCCTTCAAAGGTTCCCATTCATCATTGGCAACAATCAAGGCGGGAGAAGAGACGGACTCGGTGGAGGAGGCAGCGGTTGGGCTTGCCGTCACCACAGCGCCAAAACCCGGAGCAATATCACAGTGCTCCAGACTCGCAAGCAGCCTGGAAGAATTATCAAAACGGACGAATTTCTAAGACGGTGCTTCTAATATTACCCAAGACATTACAAGCACACCGATACCCACTAGACAATCTACATTGTGTGGACTCCGGGGCACGAATCCCTAGAGGGTAACGTAGCGGCCGACGCCGCAGCCCGAGACCTCTCACTCCGGGCACTTGTCTTGTCGGGAACACATATCTCTTCCCCGGGATGCCACGTAGCCATCCCATTGACAAACGAAGCTAGGGACATCTTGGACCACCACTGACAGAAGGAAATACCCGCCTCCACATCCAAAGCTCACCAAATAAGAAGTAACACAACTACGAAGACTTCAGACATATTCATTCCCACATGCCACCCCATACCATTTGATGTACCCCACATTATACAGCTACGAATGCAAGTTCTGCATCAGAACGCCCAATACCCTATGGGAGTGTAATGGCGTTAAAGAACGCAGTGGGAAACCGTTCAGGCCCTGGAGAGCTCCTACCTGGAAGTGCAATCTTGGCACTGACCAACCAGTGCCGTCCAGGGTGCAGATAACATCGCATCCTCCACTACCCCTCTCCCTCTAGACCCAGTTTTAGCTAGTGTGTCGCTCCTTCTCCTCCCCTTCTCCTCCTCCTCCAGCGCGGACCTGGAGAACCAGCGTGGCCTGGCGACCCCGACCGTTTGTGCTACGGAGGGCATCCCGGACTAGAGACCCCAACCACCCAGGATGATCCCCTCAAGACCAACGCTGGAGATCACCCGGCTCCTTTACCCACTTGTGGCAAATAAACGTTTATACTACTATACTCGGTGACAACTTAAGAACGGCTCCGGAAGTTGCCGCTGTACCTTATCACCGTAGCCGGATGTTTCTCCGCGCGGCGCAAGTAGGGCGTTACTGGGAATATTTTGAACATGGCGTGAGCCGTTTCAGTGATTTTTTGGACTTAATATGCTTATAAACGACTCCAGTGACGACAAACAAACTGTGCGAGACAAGGCAGACGATATCACGCATTCATAGCAAACCCCTTTCAAAACGCGCGCGCACTGACGTCACGGGTCCGGCGCTTTGGCGGAGTGATACATGAGGTGGTGCCGTTCTTGAGTTGTAACCGAGTATACTACTACTACTACTACTACTACTACTACTACTACTACTACTACTACTACTACTACTACTACTATACTAATGCGTGCTGGTAGTACTAGCGCTTAGCCTTCTTTTCCTAAAGGAAAGCCTTTAGCTCGTGTGCTCTTCAGCGAAAACTCCATTGCTAGTAAACATTACACTTTCCATAAAGTCAAAAATTTTCCGAGACCAGTATAAAAAGAAATGCGCGCACAGGGTTTAGGTAGTGTTCACCTGACGTTGGCTTGTGGCCGAAAATCCCGCAGTATGCCGCCGGTCCTCGCACACTGCCGCCGATGTCCGTACCAAGTCCCATCAACGAACCAGCCGCGGCAATCAGGCTTCCTTCGCCTCCTGGAGGGTAAGGCAGGCGTAGAGTGAAGATGAATTCTAGTACGAAAGTATCAAAAGGCCCACGAAAAAAAACCGCTGTCTGCCATCGATATGGGACAGAAAAACGGTTCCATGAGGAGTGTTCCAAAGCACGAGATGTTCCGCTTTGTACAGCGCGAGCTTCGTAGTAGAATGAATGAAAAATGAATAAATTTATTATACAAGGATATGGCACCCTCAACTCAGCAATTACTCCAGCGTAGCTTTACAAGCTGAAGTTCACTTCGTATCGCCCTTGGGTGTAATTTGTGATGTACCAAGCAACACCACACATCTTTCATCAACTGCACGGAACATATCCGGTGCACGGAGCGGACAGCCCTGTTTAAACAACTTTGACGGAGAGCCGCCCGCATGCTTCTTTGAAAGGCGTTCTTTTCATTAACGGGCACTGGATTACTAGGCGGGGCATACTGCGTTCGGTCCTCCAGTTTTTGAAGGAAGGACACAAACCTATGGGACTCGTGGTGATTGGACGTATTAGCTTTCTGCTAGTAGGGCGAAGCAATCGCCGGCACTCTGCAAGGCTATAGGTCCGTCTGTTCACTAACTACAATTCACTCACTCACACGGGCCTGCGGGGAAATAGGGGATGACGTTAGGGGCTAACGGTCATTACAGTTCATGTACCATCAACGACGTAAGCCCCTTCACAAAGGACCACAGTCCAAGCAGTACGTTGTCGGCATTATGGTTTGGGTATGGCCAAACCTGCAGAGACGTGATACCAGCGGGCTTGTGTCTTGTTCAGATCCCTTCGACGTACTGGGAAAACGCACATGACCCTTAAATGTGAACGAAGCAGTCTATTCTTATATAAGTTACACATAAAGAACGAGGTTTTACGTTTTAGCCAAGTACTGCCATACCCACAAAAATACTGGTGTAAGTGTCATGCACACAAGGGGATCCAATACAATGCGCGACAACTGAAATGGCGTTGTGCTCCTTGATAGCCTGTTTGCTGTCTTACTTCGCCGATGTTCATCAGCAAATTCCCCCTAGCCCCCTTCCCCAAAAGCTTGAACAGTGTGTCGCTTGAAACGCACCGCTGCTTCCTCCAGGGTGCCGGCGCGTGTCGTGCGGGTTCCTCGTCGTTCCGTCCAGCAGGTTCTTGGTATCTCCCCACATGCACAGCTCGGGAACGTTGGTCAGGACCAGGGGGATGGCACCGGCAGCACGCAGCAGTGCAACGCACGGAGCATCTTCGTCCGCCCGATTACCTTTGTACAGCAGGGACCCGGCGTCTTGGCGCAAACCTGTAGAGTGATCACGCACGCTATAGCAATGGTAGGGAACGAATGGTCACCAATTGAAGGTGCGAAAAAGGTTGATATTCTGAGCAGTAAGCTTCATCTGTCACTAAAAGCTGGTGCACAACAACTACATTATTCAGGTAATGATATATGGAGCACGAACTTGGGATCTAGCCAAGCGTCTTAAAACTTCGTAAAACCAAAATCGTCCTGACGGGCCGTGGAAAGAAGAATGCTTGGGGCCACACTTAGAGGTAATAAAACAGCTGCGTGTGTTAGAGAACAGGATCGTGTAGAAGACATTCTAGTTCAAATTAAGCGAAAAAATTGGGCGGCCTCGGCAGGACTTGCATATGAGGAACAAGAGGTGGACCAATTAACTGACTGGCTGCCAATTACTGTAAACGAAATAGGAATACTCCTGGGATTTGATGGAATGGCATAAGGAATGCTGCATAAGTTTAAATTGATCTAAGGGCCCACTGGGGCAAACCTATTTTAAGCATCCGTAAGCATCTGATCGTAAGCAGCATGTACTTACAGCTACTAGGTAAGATAGAGTCCTTTCCAGACTGATAGGTCCAGTTATGCAATTAAGTGTGAAAGTGCTGTGCGGCTAGTCGTAGTTGCGCATGTTTTGTAGTGCTTGTTTTAAGCAGGTAACCACCTGACCAGAGCAAGAGTTTTACGCTCAATGTGATTCTGGCATCATCAAGTTGGGTTCTCGGTGCTGGCTGTGTGGACTTCAAGACGCCAATAACAATAAACAGCTGAGGTTGATCATTCGCACGAATGCGAAGATCTACACCGATAATCTGGAATAATTTTTACCGAAGAAACAGTAATCATTCTGCAAAACTACGTCCTCAAATTTCGATATCTTGGAAGACCTCGAGGAGCTGGATGCAGCGAGTTTTTAGGCGAAAATACGCAGCTGGTTTTCAGCTGGAATTAGCTGGTTACAACTGGCCTCAGCTGGGAAGGGGATCGTACCAGCTGGGAATAACCTGCATGGTCCCAGTTGGAATGCATTCCCAGCCAGTCGGGACCCATAGGCGCCCAGCCGAAATGGAAATGGTGGTCGAAAATTCAATGTTGCCATTCAAGCGAACAGGGGCCGGACGGGGCGAATTTTGGTGTCAAAGCGTTAAATGACCCATTCAGCAAAAAAGCCGGCGTATGCGGTGGCTTTGGGAGCTGGCTCAAGAATCCCCGTGACCGCAAACCATTTTACAGCGCGATTATCGCTTTAATAAAACAAAACAAAGGGAAAGCGCTGTGAAGCAACGCTTAGCCATACGTACAGGCACGTGGAAAGCGGGAGAAAAGCGAAACCGCCGCGTGTGTCCAGATTTCGGCGCTTCCGAAGGCCGCGATTTTAAGCGCGAAGTCGCTGTATTACGTTGACGACAACATATACCAAATATTACACCTTTGCGTAAAGCAGAGGCCGCACAAACATGCAAAAAAGATCTGCCTTTCTTTCCTTGTTTACCTGTCAACCCTCGCCGCCAAATTCTCACACACTGACGTAAATTTAAGACTCAGACACAGCCTTCGTGAAGCAGCAGGCGCTGAAGAATACGGCGCCGCTACCGGCGGCCGGGTTCCCATATGCAGCAGCCAATCAGCGTTCCCGGCTGTGGGAGAAACGCGGGTGCACCGGTGCACGTTTCGGCGGTTCTGGCAGTTCTGGCGAGCGGCACTCGGGCACGGCGTATCAGGAACGAATGTCGATTGTCGCGATCCGTCACTCGAGCTGAGCTGAGTTTGTAGATATAGTGCGCCGCTTACAAGGTATCAAGCTGAAAAATACGGAGCGTCTGTGCAGGTGGAAGCGCCGCTACACGCGCGACCGCGGCAAGCATCTGACAGCCTCTTGTCACCGCCCGCCAGAGCGGTCCTCCGTGAGCACGAGTGTAGCAGAAAACCAGTTTATAAATGCGTGAAAGGGGGTGATAGTGAGGTGAAAGATTGCGCTGGTGATCGTCGTCGGCGCGGCTTCGCAAAGCGGTGACTGAATAACTGCGGCGATGCAAAGCCTTTTCTGCGCGACCCAGCCTCGGAGGGACCTGTTCGGGCCGCTAGTCGTCGGTGGAAATCTTTAATTACTGTTGTGAGCGAGCATGTTGTGTTTGGGACCCCCGTATCTGGCCTTCAAACGCTCGTTTCCCCTGTTCAAAAATTGACGTGCCGACTCAAGCGCGGCCGACACGAGGAGTCCGGCCTGCCACTGACCGGCCCCGCTCAGCAGTAGCAGGGGGAGCATGCGCGTCGGCTGCTAAAGAAACGGTGACGTACCGGCGAGCTGAGCCAATGGCTGAGCGTATCTCGAAGCCGCGAGGGCCTTGTCCTGTTTCTCTAGGGGTCTTGCGCCTGGCCGGTGACGTCATAACTTCCACAGTGCTTTGGAGGCGGTGAAGATAGGGTGAAAGCACCAAGCCTTATTGCTGGCGATAACTAGTGAATGATAACTAGGCTAATACTTAAAGCTTTTAAACCTTTTTTTGCGGCAGGACGTTTTTTGGATACTACTCCGGCGATTTCTCGCGCAAAATCGCAACCTGTGGAACCCTGTTTAGCGCCCCATAAAATGTCCCCAGGTGGTCAAAATTATTCTGGAGCCCTCCACTACGGTGCGCCTCACAACCCGGGTGTAGCTTCGGCACGTTAAACCCTACAATTCAATCAACTAATCAATGTGCAAAGCCTGAAAGCAATTGGAAGTGCATGAACCACGCAGCTCACTGGCCCCACCCGGCTGCTTGTGAAGAGTATATGTTATCTGCCATCAATAGCAAGGGCGGAAAACAAACTTCTGTAGAATATGCCTTATGTTATCACCAACAAAAAAGTCGTGGCGGACATGCAGTGCTAATGATCGACAAGAGACGATTCAACTGAGAATCACAATGGCTGCTGAGGGACAGAAAGTACTGAGGGCAGAGAGAAAACTTAGTTGGGAGACGCGATGAGGAATAGGGGTAAAAAAACGGATTTCCATGATTGAAAGTATATGAGCTGTAGGAAGTCCATAAGGGCAGAGTTACTCGGTATATACCTGAGGAACCCTGGTTACGGGGAAATTAACCAGCTTGTGATGGACGATAATGCTGGCGGTACCAATGATAAAATGAAATATTCCCACGCTGATTAAGATGTGTAGGTGCACATGAACGCAATTAAATTTAAATGCCGACATGATAAGGTTTTTCATCCCGTCAACGGTCCAGCTACGCAGCGTTTGAGTTCCCACAGAGAATTCCGGCGCTGACCTCCCAGACGCCTTTTTGTCACCTTCACCTGTTGCCATAGTATTTACATAAGTGAAGAGTGCCCAGAGCAGACTGCAGAGATATCCCTGTTACCACCTGTGTGCAAAATATGCTTCGAAAAGTAAGGGACATAGTTAAAAAACAAAGCATCATTGCTCTGAGCATATGCAAGAACTGAGCATGAATTTCTCCGACGTCCCATCCACCTTTAAAAAGAAGTGCAGGACGCTTTTAGTAAACACAAATGTTTCTGTGATAACTCGGTAACCTGTATCTGTATGCAATGCTTGTGGTGTTTTATGGACTAGAAAAAGGGGATAGAAACAACTTTGAAATGCTTTGATGTCTGCCAAAATCCATCGCCCTGAATGAACCTCAGTACAAATTTTATCTATTTGGTTGTTTGTGTTTATCAATATGGCTTACATTTTGTATTTGCTTTTGTGTTTGATACTTGTACGCTAATGAAATTTCCGTGAGGGTAAGGCTGGTAATGTATAAACTGATAAATGCTCATGTTCATGTTTCTATTACTTTGTTGAAAGTGATAAGTGCACTGTTTCAATGTTTTCCTTTCTGCATTATGCTCCGAGTGACTCTGATAGAAAGTTTAATGTATTCATTAATGTATTGATGTGAATTGATGTATAAAGAAAGGGGGCCGGGACCCCGTCAGGCGGTTTTCGCCTTTAGCCCTGTCTCCTGTTATACATGTACACTATTAAAGAAAGAATAAAGAAAAGAAAAGAAAAGAAAAATAGATATTTGCTGCCTGGACGGGAGAAAGCGCATCTGCTGCCTTTTGAGGGGTAATTTTGGCGCGTCTGACATTGCGTCAAAGAGCTCAGGGAAATTTCATGCAGTAGTTCATAAATGACAAAAACAAATATAGAATACGAAGTTTTGCTTTTGCCCGCTCTGCAGTTGAGACTCAGCTCAAGCATACCTAGCGTGGTAGTCAAAATGAGGAAATGCCTGTGCCGCCTGTGATCCTTCCCTCAGCTGGAGCCATTTTGACCTAAATCGAAGGCAAGAGATTTGGTGCGTGATTCGGCTTGCACCAGGTCCTGAGCTTTTACATGTGGCCAGGACAGCCTGGTGCTTCTGGGCGGAAAAACAGGGCCCTCTACACTAACTTGAAACTTAATTGAGGAGGAGCGAAGCATGCAGTGCAAAATGTATGCTTGGCACCTTGGCGCTGTTGCCCGTTTGTGGCAGAGGTATGCAGCTTTGCTGTAAGTCTCGTGTCTTTGCAGCACGAAGCGTTCTAGCACGAGGCGTTGGAAAACGAGTGTCCCGGTGTGTCCTTTTAGTACGCGTTTCAAAGACGATAGTCTTTCTTGGACTACTTAAACGCAGAAATTTTTGGTCTGCCTGTATGACTATCTGTCTGTCAGTCTATCCGTCTGTCGGTCTGTCTGTCTGCGACTAGATTCAGCCACCCGGCCAAAGTGAAACAGAAGCTGCGCAATAGTCTTGTATACCCACAGCCAAATCTAAACACCTAAGTCCGGTGTCGATGTTCATACTTGTCAACATTGTTGAACAAGAACAGACATTACGCAAATGTAAGGCAGGAAATCAATACATAAGTGACATTTGCAGTGTTCCTTTATTGAAAATTTTATGGATGCTTGGTTTTTGCGATAGCAAAGGAAATGCTACAGCAACTGCAGAAAACCGTCGCCTATTGTTGCTCGCGCAACTATAGCTCCTGGCGGCATTTTAAGAAATCAAACGGCAACAGCAACGACAGATTCCACTAGATAGGTTCCACGTCCCGCTTAAAACGCTGGTGGAGTCGGGCACTGTGGTTCTATAAATGTTGTAGTAGGTTGCCTCGATTCACGCGCGTCTCCGCCGTACGGCAGCGCTGGCATCGAGGCACCCGATCTGGAGCAGTGGAACGCGGTATATTTAAATTGACTCGCGCAAACCTGTAGGGAGGAACTAAGCGGGAGAGGAACTGCATAAGAGGTGAGTGGAAAGAAAACGGCGGCATTTACTTGGCGGGGGCGCCAGTCGACTATCCTCTTTTGCGGACATTTGCAACGAAAGGAGCAGATACGCGGCCATTTTTCCCACGGAGATGAAATGTTTTGGCGCGAGGCGTTAGAAAACGAGTGTTCCGGTGCGTCCTTTTAGTACGCGTTCCCCCCCGGGAGATGAAGCATTCTAGCGCGAGGCGTTGGAAAACGAGTGTCGCGGTGTTTTAGCACCGGCCGGCCGTGACTGCATGATACTACGACGACATTAGACGACAACATGAGACACCTACAGCACGAGCCACCTAAGGGGTTTCGCCCCTAATACACGGAATGGCAACCAATGTTTGTCACCCAGGTCTCATTAGGTAATGGAACGCCCACGTACGGCCGACATGACGGGCTGAAGGAACTGCCACAGAATACAACTTTGGTTTATTAGGATGACTGCTACGTCGGTATGACAATAATGTCAATTTTGATTGATTGATTGATTGATTGATTGATTGTTTGATTGATTGATTCATTCATTCATTATGAGGTTTAACGCGGCGACACTACGCAGGCGATGAGATGCGTTCTAGTAAAGAGCTCCGGATTTACTTTGACCACCCGGGATCTTTAAAGTGCTCCAAAATTTCGAACCCACGAGCGTTTTTGCTTTTCGCCTCCACCAGAAAAGCGGCCGCCGAGGCTGGGAATTGAACCCGTGTCCTCGTTCTCAGCAGCACAACGCCTTAGCCACTAAGCCACCACGGCGGGTAATGTCTATTTTGACTGAAACCTCTGACTTACACCAGTCAATAAGGGCACCAACTGTAAGGGTGGCGGCTCACTAGCCATTTTCTCGCATTGCCCATTGCACTACCGCCAATAAACATCATTCTGAGGTTTTAAGGCGAAATACTTTGGTCTCATCTTCATGCAACACGTGAGGTGCAGAGAGTCATTGTGACGTACGCCGAATCTCACAGAAAATGGGAACTTGTGCCGGGAAAGGGACGCACGAGTGTTAGCACGACCAGAGTCCTTCAATGCTTTATTGAAAGACTGGCACGCCTGCGCTGGGAAAAGGACAGAGCAGCGCCGGAACAGGGTTTTGAGGAAAGGCGTCGGAACGTGGAACGGTCTGTACTAGCCTATCCGTCAGGCGCTGGTCTCGGAGGGGGTAGGTGGACACCGAGGAAATACGCGAAAGAGGCTAGCGCAGACAGAAAGTTCCAACAAGGACATAACCTTGACATGCTGAGCGAGTTCTGAGGGCTGCCCCGTAATTTCCAACCGTTCCTTTGGTTCCGTCTGGTATTCCCCGATTGCATGCTGGCATGGAGCTAAGAGAATGATAACCCTGTGCTTGGCAACTCACCGGTGATGCCACTGCTGCCAACGGGTAGCGAGAAATAATTCAGTGTATTTTTCGGTGAAAAGAATTTCCTACCGGCCGAAATGCCTTGAACGAGTTGTCGAAGACGAGTTTTCTAAAACAAGACAAGAATGTTGTTTTCAGAGCTCCTTTAAATGTGGACACCGTGGGAGAATTTTGGAGAAGGGGTGGGGGCTTAGGCGTTTGTGCCCTTTATCGCACCAAAGAACGTAAACACAGCGTGAAGCGAATGCTTGCATTTTAGTATCTAAAGTGGCTCAACATCGCACCTTTGACGGCGATGCTATTCTTCACGCTCAGCGGCAATCCCAGGAGCGGCTTTTCTCGGGCCATCTGTTCCACGCTCATGGTGCCCGAAGCAACGAGCCTGTCAGCCGCTTCGGCCTCCTTGAGGGCCTCCTCGAACCTGTCCTCGACGACGGCATTGATGACTGGCTGAACCTGCCGAATCCGCGCTATGTACGCCGAAATCACCTGGACACTTTTCACCTGGAAGGAAGTGAATAAACTATTGGAAAACATTCTTTACCCTCCCCTAACGTTCAAAAGGTTAAAACAGCGGTTGGTATCGATTGGGAGAATGCGTACAGAATATACTAACAGAAGGACCGTCATGCTGAACGAGTTAAACAAATTTGTATTTTGTCTTCATGACCCCTTCACTGGAATTCACCCGCATGCAGAAATTCGTAACTAACGGACAGATAATACCCTCTTGTCTTGCCCAAGCCGCACGCGCACTGGATGTTCTCACCGCGAAAGAATTTCAACTGACCCTATTTTGGTACTCAAACATGGCGCTCCGCAAGGGTTGGGCAAAAAACCGTAACACAGACGCCTAGCCGGGAAACGCCTCTGGGCGCTGCCATTAGGTGAGCGCCGTTGTAAAATTCGCGCGCTTTCGGCGACGCGTTCTTGCTCGGCCGTCAATATACTTTTGTAGCCGGGCCCCAATTGCATGCCATTGGTTAAGGACGATGTTAAAGTTCGAAACTACCGATAAAACGGCAACAAAAGAAAGCGGCTCTAGCATTTGATCTGTCCCAACAGAGCCACGAAAAGACCGTTTCTAACGAGATGAGAAGCTTACCTTGCCGTTTCGGATGTCAGCAGCCAGAGACGTGGCTGAGCGGAGCAGAAGTTCGTCGCTCGTTGGGGAAACTCGACGAGGTTTTGTACACAAAAACCAAACGGAAAAGAGCAACCTGACCGCGTTACACCAAACGTACGAGCCGAATTCAACTACGAGAGCGAAGCAACTTTCGGGCAGGAGTGCCATCGTAGCTTGAATCAGGACGAATCGTATGATAGGGCGCTGCTTCAGCAGAGCCCTTCAAACGGCAGCGCTATCGCAGACAGACGACACACGACCCAGATTTTGTAGGGGCGCGCCACTGGCTAAAAACTGACGACGCGCCGTCTGCTCTCGTCGCTTGTAAAGTGTAAACAACGATAGGCGTCGAGTCCTGCGCTCGGCCGCCGTGGCGCTAGCGCTCAGCAACAGCTGGTCAGAACACAGTTTCTCTGTAGGTCGGAGCAGAAGGCTTTGGCGGCAGCAAAAAGGGCTACAGGCGCGACAATGTTATTTGTGTAATTACCGACCACCGATTCACAGACAGCCTGCCGAAACTACCAGATTGGCCGCATTTCATTATCAGCCCTAATCATCCTCCAAACCTGCTCGACAACCCCCGATATCTGCATCGTCTGGGCTCCTGGACACGCCGCCATCTCCGGCAATGAAGCGGCTCATGCCGCGGCACGCGATTTGATACACCGAGCCATTGCCGACGGTGGCCAATGTCTACCCCTTCAAGATAAACTAGCGACTACACAGAGATTCTCTCCCATTACAAGTAAACTCGCCGCAGCCTCCCACCACCACACTGGCGCCTCTCCAGAGAGGAGCGGCTACAACTTGGCGGCGTCTCCAGACAAACACCTACCCACATCCCACCCGCCTCCACCTCGTCTTCGCCACCCAACAACCTTGGCACCCTCTACCACATCATATGGGAGTGCCAACGAATTCCAGACTTGCCCCCCTTTCCAACCCAACCTCCGAGCATTGGAGGGCTTCCCTGGCCAGCCCGGACCCGGATATCCAGCTTAAAAGTTGGTGACCCGAGCACGGACGGCCAGCCGAAGTCAAGGCATCCCGGACTAGGGATGCCTTCCACGGAGCGAGGCCCGCACTCAGCCTCTGCTGGAGAAACAAAAATATTTCTCTCTCTCTCTCTCTCTGTTCTCTCTCGGTCTTCTTCTTGGGCCGCTAGCTACGGGACTCTCGGACCGGCTATGATGCCGTCAGTACTGTACATGCTGCGCGGCTTATGAACCGTTGTCTTATTCTCCTTTTCTACCATTTTTCTGTCCACCCTCTTTCCTTTCTATCCTCCTCCTAGACTCATCAGTCTTGATTGAGGTGCCATCAACCCGAGAGGCAGTTATCGGCTGAGTCAACTTTCGTTTCTCTTCTAATAAAGCAACTCTCTCTCTCTCTCTCTGCCGCCAGCTGCTGTTGCTGGCCGCTTTTGATTTGCCGGCTCCTGAGTGAGGGGTGAACGACCCCTAAAGACGCTGATGATGATGGTGACCTCGGGGTGTTTAAAACATACCCCGTAGATTGCGCCTTCGCGTCTTCGTCATCGTCGTTATTTTCGTTTTAACTCATGACACCACGCCTCTACTTTGCCTGAGAAATTTTCGCATTTTTGGTGCGTGTTTATACGCGAGAAAACACGGTATCCGACACCGCGTCGATACAAGTGTCCGTTCTTCGAAACACGCAACAACCTGTACCACCTGGTTAACGAGTGCGAGGACATCGAGGAAAAGTCAGCGGATACGAGGAACCATTAAAATTGTCATGGTGTGTGACCGGCGCGAACCTGGACAACCATCGACGACTGGTGGAGGAGGATGAGGAAAAAATAGCCGCGTATCTGCTACTTTCGCTGCAAATGTCGACGAAAGACGATAGTTGATTAGCGTTCTCGCCAAGTAAATGCCTCCATTCTCTTTTCCGCTCACCTCTCATGCCGTTCCTCACCCGTCTCATTCCTCCCAAGAAATCAAGCTAAAGGTTCGCTCAAGTCAATTTAAATTTACCGCGTTCCACTGCTCAGAGGCCGAGTGCCTCGATGCCAGCACTGCCGAACAGCGGATACGCGCGCGAATCGAGGCACCCTACTCCAATGTTTATAGAACCACGTTGCCCTACTCCACGAGCGTTCCAAGCAGAATATGGAACCTATCTAGTGGAACGTTTCGTTAATGTTGCCGTTTGATTTCTTAAAATGCCGCCAGGAGCTACAGTAGCACAAGCAACAGCAGGCGACAGAGTGATTTTCTTAGTATTTTATTTGATATCGCAAAAACCAAACATTCCATGGATTGTTTAACAAAGGAACATTGCAAATATCACTTAAGTATTGATCTGCTGCCTTATATTTGCGTAATGTCTTGTTCTTGTTCAACAAAACTGACAAGTGTGAACATATTGCCATTGGACTTAGGGACGTTTAGATTTGGCGGTGGGTATATAAAACTACTGCGCTGCTTGTGTTTCACTTTGGCCGGGTGGCCGAATCTAGTCACAGACCGATAGACCAAAATCTCTGCGTTTAAGTAGCCCAAAAAAAGACTATCGTCTTTAAAACGGGGAGCAGGGTCCTTAGCGCAGGACTCTTCGTTCTACCCGCCGCATACGCCCTTTCGGTCAGCCATAGCTGCCTATTCCGATACGAGCTGGCAAGTTTTCTCCCACGACTGGTGGACCGAGCCAAGCGGACAGCCGAGGGTTATGCATCCCGGACGAACGTTATAAGTCCTAGTCAGGAAAGTGTATGTGGCGGTGATACCTGTTTTCACGCTTGTGGCAATTTATACACTAAAATTAAACCCGGTTCCACCCAGTGGTAAATCTGAGAGAAAAACCGGAGCTGTGGCCCAGCGGTTTTCTGTAACCATATTCCCTCCGTTGATGGCCATGTACTGACAGCAGACAATCATTCTAGAAAGTTTATAACTTCACTGGGAAGTTTATGATAATGACAAGTAAATGAAACTCGGCGTAATGGTAGAGTCGTTTTAGCGGGTAATTGTCATATCATTTGTTTAGGGATATTTTCGATAACACAAGAGTTAGAGCCGTTTTTCGGAATCCTAATTCTTCCGTAGTTGGTTATGCTTCACTGTGCAACAAGAAATGCGGAAAATCCAGCTTACAAAAAAAGAAGAACAACAAGCTTACGCCAATCTTTTTAAATTCGGCTTCACATGTAAAGAGATCTGCATTGGTGGGAAGAAGTTCTCCAGGGGCAAAGTAAGTCATATCAAAATATGGAGCCCTTGGAACCGTTTTTGAATTGTTCGTGTTTTTTTTCTATACTCGGAACAGGTTTTTTTCGTGGCGGATATAGGTACCTGCTCCATAGTGCGCAGAGCCTGCCGTCAGAGCCAACGCTATAGCAGCTCCATTGTAAATAACCAACTGCTACTGCTGCTGCAAGTTGTGCTCACGACACCTTAACCTACCGGTGTAAGCCAACAAGCGCCTGGCTTAGACGTCGAACAAGTGTGGACGCGTATCAAAAATATTGTTGGATCGCTGAGGGTGCTGCATTAGCACATCGATCGCTTCAAGACTACGTGCACGAATAAATGTTTGGCTATGGCATCTCCTAGAAATCATGTGAATGAGTGAGAGGCTTACAACAACCCTTTTTTCGTGGGGTATATAATACACACTGCTTTCTTTCTGACGCATCTTTAGCCTGTGGCAACTGTGCATAAAAAGGATGAGAAGGAAGGCAATTGGGGGCACGCGCAGCCTGTGCGCAGGGAACGAGACAAGGGACTGTGGTGGTGCGTGCCTGGGCTTCGGGGAAATCGGACGTGTGGAGACGGGCTCGGATCTCACTAAAGGTGCGTTTTTCTGGAGACACGGTGTCTTTCTTGGGAGCTGCGGCCGGGCGCTAGGACCCCGGTACCACATTTGGCGCCCAACGTGGGGCAAAGTCTCCCCGGCCAAGCGGCGCGAAGTAACCGCGACCTCGGGGTACAAAGTCACCTCGTCTTCGTGGCGCGAACTCAGCCCGACCTTGAAATTCTCCACCGCCTTGTGAGCCACCAATGAACCCCCCATGCCACCAGGTCCTCCCCTGAGCCCCCCAGGAAGACCACCACGGCCTCTTGTGGGAGCTGCGCGACCCCCTAAGAAGTCTCCTCGTGTCATGCCCCGGGAGTAGCCTCCCCTAGACTCTTAATTTTGTAACGCGTAGCAAGTGTGAGTGTCGGGTATTTTTTGCACGCTCGTTGCAAGCGTGATGTGCTTTCACGCTAAAAAATCCCTCTTCGTAAGCATGATGCGCGGGATGTGCAACGCTTGCGAAGCGCGAGTAAAATGTATTTTTTGCACGCTTGTTTTAGGCGTGGTGAACTATCACGCTGAGTGCTCACGCTTGCCATCCGTGACTGGCGACCTTCATAACGCTTAGTGGAGGTGAAAAAGAGGATTTGTATTTACCCGATGCGGCATTCGCCAGCTGTGCATAAGACGCCCCTCTGACCGCCTGGAATCATTTAAAATAAAGCTGAAAGAAGACAATAGTTGCTGTGCCGTATTTATGGTCTGTGTAGCTTGGAGCACCCACCAAACCCATAAATACTGCAGAGCAAACGTTATCTCCTTTTAGCTTTCTTTTTAAACGATTTCTAATGGTCAAAGAGGAGTTTTGTACATAGCTGGAGAATGCTGCATGACATGAGGTACGTACAAATCCTCTTTTTCACCTTCACTAACTGTTAGGAAGGTCGCCAGTCACGGATCGACAAGACTGGCATTGAGATTCCGGCGTTAATTCTTCATTATACACGGCTCCAAACTCTGTAATGTAAGCAGAATAAAAGGGTTTAAGATTGTTTGCTTGTTTTGAGTCCTTTAATAGCGCTTAATTTGATTATTTGACGCTATTGCCTCTCCTACTCGCTAGCATTAATTTTCTCCCTTATATTTGCGTAATGACTTGTTACATATAAACCGGACTTGGACGTTGAGATTTGGCTGCAAGTATACAAGACTATCGCGCAGACTTCATTTTACGTTGGTCGGGTGGCTGAATCGAGTCAGACAGACAGACCAAAATACCTGGGTTTAAGTAGCCCAAGAAAGACCATCGTCTATGAAAACAGCCTCTGGTAGCTGGAATCGAACCCGTGTCCTTCGCGTTACAAAGCCAACATCTAACCAGTTGCTTCATTTCGGCATGGTCAAAGAGGTTTGGAAAACTTCGACGACAACCAAAGAATCCATTGCGAGAAAGCTTCACGTGCAACCATTGTAGTCGCTTGACAGAGGGGTGCATAATTTTTTGTAAAAGTGCAAAGTAATGACACGGAAAGCAGAATTCATGCTGGTTATTCAGTCAGAATTCAAATGGCTAATTATGTCTAATTATCTTGGAAACTAACTGACCAACTGAAAAAATAATGGCTTATTCGAAACCAGTGGGAAAAAAAAGCAGCAAGACTGACAAGCTTCACAAAGTTTATTTAAAAGCTTTTTTTGTTCATTGTACTAAAATTTTCATTGTCAACTGTACAATCAATCAACAAATTTTTTATGACACCGGCAATATGACATTGTAGTAGCGCAAATACACTTCAGTTGCTAAATGGGGCATGCAATAGAAGTGGCAATGCAGCTGAAGTCAAATTCACTCTCTTGACACAAAAGTTCAGTCAAAAAATAAAAGTACGGTTACGAGCAGTATAAAACGAGCAAGCCTTGATGAATGGTGTCTATTTGCACAGGGTCATTAAACATATCAGCTGACAGGATGCATTATATCAGGCCCGATCACACTTCAATGTACAATAATTCCCCCCCCCCCTGTCCCAATTTGCGCTTTTTGCTAAATCTTGCCTACAATGAAGTGGTAAAATATTTTAAATGTATCACATGCATCATAGATCTGTGCTCAGCCAAGGCTGTGTTGTCAGCATATTAAAATAAGGGGGTTCTTAAAAAAAATGAAAAAGTCACGATTAAAAACACTGTGGAGCCTTTCTGGTAGGGCAGGCAGCTGGCCTCAGATGTTCTTCCTGGCAGTCCCGATGTGGCACTGGTTGACCTGGGAGAGCGAACAGAGGACAAGTCTCAAAGCCACGGTTTACATTCAGGCGCTTCAGTTAGGCTGCCCGATGCACAGAGATGAATGCTATCAAAGCAAAAGGAGGCCCTGAAGGGTTCTCAAAACCTGGCAGCAAGCTTGAAATAACGTGCAGGCAGACATAACTAAATTGCCACACCATGTGCAGGAAGCGGAGTGCTGATACAAAATTTCAAAGCCAAGTTATCTATTTAAAACACTGTTTATGTGAAGATGCATGGAGGGTACTGGTCCCAGCACAGGTTTAAGACACAGTCTTAAGTAAAGTTTTTATTAATTCGTTTATAATGAAAGTAACTGTGCATGCGTGCTTTGCCGTCATTCGAAATATGTAATTAGTTTTGAAGTGGCATAATTATTTTTTGAGTTAAAATACTGAAGCCTAATCAAGTAATTTCTTACGGGCTGTTAAGGGGCTTTCTAGTCAAATTTTTAAAAAGTAAATGGCGTGGACTTGCAGGTTAGGACCTGCCATGCATGCTGATACTATTTATTACCTTAAAATTACCTTAATTATGCGGAGTGCAGTGTTAAGAAAACTCGAGGTCATATTGTTACTCATAACATTTACCCGAGGCATAATGAGCCGATAAAAATAGCATCAGCATGCATTTCATTTCATCCCGAATTCAACGGTATAACGTTCACAGAAATCCTTTGAAAAAGACAACCTGAAAACGCCTAAGCCTAGGCACATACGCAAAAAAGTGAAGACGAGAAAAGTCGCAGTTGAAGTTTTAGTAGAACAGTTTTATCTACTCAAAGAAACGCCTTAGCATCGTAGCCCGCTACTGGCTAAACACGAGCATACCAAGTTTGCTAAAATCAGTTGATGGGAAAATTATAAAATCTGTTGTATACGAAAGGCACTTGGCAAAAAAAAAAAATTGAAAAGAAGCAAAACCAGAAAGTCTCTTCAATTTCCATGCTGTTGGCAGCATGCCGTCACTCATTGACGAACAGGGCTTAGGTAGCGATTGAGTACCACAGCTGTGAACATTGTTACGTTACTGCTTCATTTCTGGCAAGCAAATCAGCTCCTTGTCGATTCGCATCACACGCAATAAGTTGTAACGAAGGGAGTAGTAGTGGAATGCACCAAACCATTCTGCAACATCTATGTGCTTGGCTAGATTGGATAACGACGTTTTCTATTTGATCTACTCGGATATCACGTCACCACTGCACATTGTGCAGTATTGCAAACATTTATCCATCTCAAATCTCTCATCTGTATGGTAACCTGCTGACGAGGAAGCACGCACTGGGATGCGGGCGGACCCGACGTGGCATTGTTGATAACAGAATGAATATGCTTCCCACGCACTGTAGGAAAGCACCCTCACGGACGCCATAGCTCAAGTAGAACGCGAGCAACAAGTCGTTAAAAAAATGCTACGTTCGATTTTCGCGACAAATCTGTCGATTTCAGCAGATGTGGGCGATACAAATTGATATGGCGCAGATACGTACTCTTGGGTCTGGATATTTGGCTGGACGGAGAAAAAAATAGCTCTACTTTCCGAAAATGGAGATTTTAACAGAGACTTTTTGGCCAAACTTCGGGATTCTAAGACCCCGTCCCCCCTTAGGCATCCCCTTAGACATTAGGCACCCCCTTTAGACATTAGGCATCCGCCAGATGCCGAAATAGCTCTACGAATTATGAATTACAGATTATGAATGCAAGGCCAGGCCACAAGTTGGCCATGCACAACAGCACCCATGCCTCACACACACTGACCCAATAAAAACTGCCCCATTTCAGTTGCATTACGTGCTTCACACACATTGGTATAGCGGTGTGAAAGCGATACAGTGGGACTCGGGTCAATGAGGGCCCAGAATGCGAACACTGTGGAAGTGTTTCTCTGCTTCAAAGGGCAGAGAAGCAGCCAGTAACTGTGCTCCGAGGGGATCGCAGGGTGCGCTGTCGAGTGCCTCTCTCGCGGACGTTTTGCAGCTTCTCGGGTGCTCACCTTGGTGGCAAAGCGGAGCGAGTTGATGGTCTCGCCGGAGTTTCTCCTCGCGGGCGAGATGCGAGGGAGCATCAGGGTCTTGCTGTTGCCACCAAGGCTGTCCATCAGCAGTGGGTGAGCTTGGAGTTGCGGTAGGGCACGTGGTCCGCCTGCAACCATGCCAGGGGGTCAACACAAAGGAAGCGGAGACTAACGAAAAGGAAGAATAACTAGTTGGCACCTATAAGCAGCAATCATGGAGGGAGACAAAGAGAAAGAAAGACAGAGACAAACACAAACAAAGGTTTAACAAAGCACGAATGTCTGGCTGAATGGCTGAGAGCCTTTGTTTCTGCCTTGCACTTGCCAAAAGGCTTGCAACCTTGGCTTTGCTTTGATCCACTCGGGCGCTTTTTAAGGCAGCGTTCAAGCCTTTCAAGGGTAAGCTCGCGCTGCCGATGCCTCGTGAAGGGGCTGTTATTCCACTAGGGAGGGATCTTCCGTTCAAGCTACCAGTGCGACCAGAGAACCACCACCACACCAGGCCGACACCTTGCGGCAGTGGAAAAGGTACGTGCCACCTTCCCCTTACCCTACCCTGTTGGAGAGTGCCAGGATGACGTTGCCCAGGTTGGCGAGGCGACTTGTTGATGTTTCTGCGCCTCCCGGAGGCGGGGCCCCCTCGACTGGGACTCCGACAGGCGCTCGCTCCCGGCAAGGTCCACCAGGTTCAGACGACCTGCGACAAAGGGGGGGGGGTCGAAGAGTGCACCGTCACACGTTGTCTGGGGCACTTTTCACGTTTGCATACGTGAACTCTGCAGGCACGCGAAACTAAAACTGTCCACTAACCCGCAATGTGCGAACGAACCAGTACGTGCTCATGGGATAAAAGTGTGGCAACCAACAGCTCAGAGCAGTTCCATTTATATCAGGTTCGAGGCCGGGCCCCGAGTTGCAACGAAGCAGACACGGTAAGGGCCGCACAGCAAATAGGGAAGGGAAACTACGGGGAGGGAGTCGTGGATTCTTTTAGGAGCGGTGCAAAGAAAGGTAGTGGGGACGTTGTCTGGCTATATGTGAAGATGTTAAGCAATGCCAACTGGAGGAGGAGGTTTTCTTTGTTCCTGCCTAACCCCATTTAAGGTTGGAATTGGAAGCGGCAAGGGGAAGGGACTTCTGACGTCGTGCCGGGGGCCTCATAATACTTCTAAACCGCGTGTGGCCTGAGGGCCGCACATTGTATTGTTTTTTGGCGCCACTGCAACCATGTATATCACTACGTACAAAAAAAAAAAAAAAAAAAAGCATCAAACAGCCATGAAACGCGCGAACACAAGTTTGGCCATGGGCATCAGCAAGAACAGCACTTTAAAAGAAGCTTTATGGGCTATTTTTCGGGACTTAGCAGCCTCTGAGGGTTGGCACACAATATGTACATATCCCAGAAGTCCTAATTCACAGCAACACTCCAAAATAATTGCACAATTCGCCCCAAAAGTCACCCTGACATTCGCCAATGCACCCCGGCCCATTAAAGGCAGTGGCGAGAAACGCCTCCGAAAAGGCCAGCAATGCCGAGAGACGTCGCATCGTCCGACATGGCTGCACCCAGGGCACCACTCTGGACACCGTGTATAGATGGTGGTGGAGGCAGACAGGAAATGCCAGGGTCGTATTCAAGAGGGAGTGGTGTTTCGCTTCCGGCGCCACTGAAGAGAGCCCGTTGCGAAAGCAGAGCCGAGCACCCACCCCTGCAGCCCAGGCCCGTGTGCGTGTTCTGGCCCACGATGTCCAGGCGGAAGACTGAGTGGGACCGGGACGACCGCTCGTTGCACTTGGTGGCCGCCACCGCCCGGTTCTTGCGGGCCCTCCGCAGGAGCTGGGTGATCTGCAGGGGTGGGGGGAAGGGGGGGGGGGCAAGGGGACTCGCATCAGTGCTGCCTGTGGAAGCACCGGCAAGTTGGCTTACTTCCATGGCCAGCTTTGCCAAACAGCTTCTGTGCCGAGACATTTACAAATTACGCACACACACAACAGGAAAACCTCCTTAGGAAGGGGACACACTGCTCTTAAAACAATGTCTTAATTTTTAAGTTAACTCTGAAACTTGTCAGTCTTGCTGCTTTTCTTTCACCGATTTCAAATATGCCTTCATTTTATGAGTTAGTCAATTACTCACCGAGATAATTACTCTTTTGCAGGAACAATAGACATATTAGTGTTAGTACTGGAAAATATAAACATTAGTTTTATGACTATGTTTTATGACTATGAACCCTGGTTAGTGCAATATGAAAATCTGCTTTTTGATGCACCACTTGGAACTAATTTTACAGCTCATTAAACTTTGGTGGCACCAGTGGCGGCAAGGAACCATTTAGAGTGCCCGTTTCAAACACGAAGGTTTAATGAGCAGTAAAATTAGTTCCAAGTGGTGCATCAAAGAGAAGATTATCTTATTGCACTCACCAGGGTTCATCGTATTGGAAAATATAGAGATTAGTTTTGTGGCCAACATTGTTTCTTCTATTGTTCCTCCAAAAATGACAAATTATCTCTCATCATCTTGGTAACTAATTGACTTGCTCTGAAAATAATGGCATATTTGAAATCCGCTGTGGGGAAAAAAGCAGCAAGACTGACAAGTCTTAAGTTCACTTAATTAAAAGAAATTGTTCTAAGAGTTCTGTTAGGGAAGTTATGTTGGGTGAGCTTGGAGTTGCGGTAGGGCACGTGGTGAGTGCAATATCACATAGCCAATGCAAACCGTGCATTGGTCAAACATCAAACATTGGCCAAAGGGACAGACAACTGATTTTAGCAGACTATGTCCAAGCTCATTGAAAGCCAGCGTTTTATATAGTGGGGTAAACACAAGGCATTTTTCAGTAAATTGCGGGAAATCATTTCAATTTGGCACTCAACTGAAAGGTGGCGGCATGTAGTTTCTAAACAAGGCACTACCAAATGTATACAAACAAGTCAGTTGTTTTCAATGCGCAATTCTAAAACCACACAAAGGAACAGAAAACACTGCACTATACCATTGTTTTAGGTATTTAAGTACCGTATTTTCGCGTGTATAACCCGCACCAAAAATGCGGAAATGTCACTGGCAAAGCAGGGGTGTGCGCATATAATGCGGGGTTTTTCCTTTAGTGCAGCTTCACGGCAATGCGCATTGTGCCGTGAAGCTCCTTTGCAGTAACACTGAGTAAGCCTTTAATGGCAGCGATTGCACAAAACATACAAGGACAAAAAGACAAAAACAAGAAAAAATACAACTGAATTTTATTAGTGAATTACGACTTTCGCCATGCGGTCAGTGTATTCTACTTGCTAAAATATACGCTTTTTCTGCCTACATAGTATGATGCGTTGCTTGAGCAGTAGCTTTGGTGCAGCATTCCTGTATGAAATGTGCAGGCAATACGCAGAGTTTTTTTCTTTTTTTTTGGCGGACTGAAAGTGGGGGTGCGGACTATATGCAGGGGCGGGTTATACGCAAGAAAATACGGTACCTATTTTCACCTCACGTACACTAGTTTTGGTTATCGATTCTGAGGCTTCAAATGCGGCGACGCTACACCAGGGCTATGAGGCGCGCGTAGTGGAGGGCTCCGGATTAATTTTGACCCCCTGGGGATCTTTAACGTGCGGAAAATCTCCAACATGGGCATCTCCACTTTTCACCTCGACCAGAAAAGCAGCCGCAGAAGCTGGGAATCGAAAGCGCGTCCTTGGGCTCAGCAGCACAAACAGTTGAAAGTATATTGCTGCTCGGCTCACCAACATGGTTGCCAGCATTCGTTCTGGCAGCATACGCAAGGGTGGTGGATCTAAAAAATTCCACTTTCAAACGTTTTGGGCCTTGTCAAAGAGGTTCAAGGTGTTCCAACTGAGGCCCTTTCCTTTCGAACGGAGACCATATACTCCACAAAAATTCAGTGTGTTCCTTTAACTAAAAGTACATCCTCAAAGGGTATGTACCAATAGGGCTTTAATGTATTGTAGACGCACGTAGAGCAGGAACTGGAGGAAATAACTGCTTACAGCTGGCACGAAAAGTGGGCCACAGTACAGAGATATGATGTTAGCTGTGCTTAGCTGGTCTTCTGAATCCAAGGACTCTTGGACTCTCAGAAGCCTAACTCCCCTGTCACACTGCAGATCTAATGGTATTACCTGTTAATGCAATTTGTTTGGCGATACACGAGAATGCCGAATGACATTTGACGCAGAAGGCATTAGGAGAGCTAATGAGCTCCGAGAACACCTTTTCAGTAACTTTTGAATCAAATGAGTAGACTCCACAGCAGTGGCCTGTCACAAAACAAGGAAGTTTCACAAAGAACCGAAGAGAAGTTTGTCGAGCAACATTCAGGAAAGCTTTTTAGACAAAGGAAAGATGGAAACACCGCCACTGCAAAGGTACGCCACGTGCTGCTATCAAAGTAGGATTTGTTGCAGACTGGTCCATGCTTGAGAGGTCTATTCATGCCACCGACAACAGCGAGACACTGTTTTATTTAAAAGTTTAGTTTTGTTTCCAATGTAACGGCAAACACACTACGGAAGCATTTGGGCTGTTATCTTGCAATTGTGCAACTTTGCTAGCCAACACTGGTGTTATCAGGCTTTGCACGATGCCGGCGTCTTGCTGCAGAAACAAACGAGGCCGAGGCTGCCAGGAGTCCTTTTCTTGAGCCCTCCGGCTGTCCTTGCAGTTTTGAGGCAATCGCAGCTCCCGAAGAATGCGCGACGACGCCTCCTGTGTGCCCGCATTGAACCGCATTACTGCTTCCGCAACTGCGGCTTCAACTGCAACGAGCGAGGCATGCTTGGTCTTAGGCATCAAAGACCAAATGACAGAGTGCAGTGCCTCGTTTGCATTTTGTGTTTTGCCTCTTTGGCATCTGCGGAGGAGTTCTTTGTCAGCAAGACGAGTGTACACGGGCAACAGTGCCTTGCCGACATGCTCTGGCAGGTTTTAGCTGCGTTTTGGAGGTTTCTCTCCCTTTGCGATGGCGGCGTTGTGCTTGCACCATGAACTGGGGCCGCTCGGGCACGAGCCATGGTTTGGGCGCTCATCTGTTGAGGTTACGTGGTTGTAGGTAGCCATCACTGCGTCGTGCATCCGGTCCACGTTTCCTACATTAGCCTTCAGTGCCCGGCCGTAGTAGTTGCCGAGCTTCGTGATAAGGTCAGCCGGCCTCTGCCACCTAGGCTTGCAGCACCAGCTGCCTTCTGCTTCAGCAGGTTTCGCAGTTGACTGTTCATGCGTTTTTTTTTTTACGTGGTTTATGCAGTCTTCTTTTTGGACTAGAATGAAGCCATAGACCCGAGCTTTTTCTACTGCATTGTAATGTTTGGAATCTCCATCGCAGAGCATCACGGTGTACCGCAGGCCGTATCGCTCAAGCGATCGCTGAAAAAGGATTAGGGCTGCTTCGACCTCCATTTGTCCTGCTTTTGATGCAGTGTTTTTTTGGCACACATGATTCGCTTGCCAAGCGCTGTAGTCCGGGTCATCCGCTGGCGGTGCATTCTTGCAGAAGGCGCAGTAGTTTGACAGGACAGTGAAGTCCAGAACACGTCCAGAAAAAAAGTTGGATTGATGGTCCCCAAACCGATGTGCGACTGGTGCCCCTCGTCATCCACGTCCCATCAAAGCAGATGGCGATGTTCCCAGGATTTCCGACGTCCAATTCTTCATAAAGCCCTTTTACGGCTGAGGCACAGTTCTTCATTACACCTTCAGCCGCCTGTGTAGCAGCAGGCTTCAGCTTCTGCTTTAGGTGCACCTGGTATGTCTTGTTGTGAAGGCCCCTGTGGCATATCCCCATGGTGGAAAAAAGGTCGTTCAAGGCAGTTTGACCGTTTCCTGTAGCTTGCACAGCACGAGCAGCAAGAATGTTTACCTCAAAAGCAGTGCCCTTGGCGCTTCCTTCCACCCGCTGGGAGCTCCACTCGCGATCGATGTCACCACAAACGGAGCAGCACAGGCGTAACTCAACAGCGACACCGTACTCGCGAGGGCTCTCTTGGATCGACACATCACCCTTGCACACACGGCACACAGTTTTCTCCAGAAGTCTGTTGATAGCCGACAAGTCAACTATCGTGCAAGTCGGCGCTGATGCCGACGGCTCAGTGTTATCACTGCTACGGAGAGTCCGCAGCTTGCGCTCTGTGCCGGATACAGACGATAAGTCGGCTGTTACCGCCTCGGCTCGCTCATGAAGTCGTTGGCGATCGTCAGGAGTCATAAACGTCGTGTCAAGACGCGTTCGCTGCTGCCAGCCGCTTTCACCAGAATCAGTCGAACAGCGGGCGGTCGCGCCCAGAGCCGCCGCTTCGCCGGCGATCGCGTTGAGAGCCGCCGCTTCATCTGCCGCGGGTTGATGGTCGGTTGCGGCGCCTGTTGAAGGTTCCCGAAGGCGTTCAGCTTGCTTGCAGCGTACCTTTGAGTTTTTGCCAAATTTGCGAGCGCTGCGGAACTTTCGGTACGGCTTTGCCATGCTACCCGTCTGACGGCTTTTCCAAATTGGCCGCGTTCAAGTTGAAAAAGATGGCCGCGCCTGATGACTAGGGCCAATGAGAAGTGCCCATTTCACCATGTCACGAGCAGGGACCAATAGTACAGGCGCATTTGATGTTTTGTTTTGTTCATTTTCCCGCTAACAAAGCGGAGTCTAGCGCGGTCACCCGAGTAGAAAAAAAAAAAAGGGAAGAAAGAACGCGCTTTCGAACGCTACCAACATGGCGGCACTGTGCCGCGTCAGTCAAGGACGGCACGCCGCTCAAAATTGGCGTTTTACACGCCGCTTCGCGTCACTTTACAGCCAGAAACAGTTATTCCTCATTTTCTAAATAACTACATGGATTTGGGCCCCAAAATTTTACCAAGAGGTAGAAAATGACTTCGCCAAAAAACCCATTTTTTAATTTAGCGATATTCGCGTTGGCGATTTTTCGGCTCCAAAGACCCGCGAGCCCCCTTAAATGCGCGAGGCACTGGTTTGACCTTGACTGACCTTGAAGGTCAGATTGATGGAGTGAGCCGCTTTCTGGGTGCGTACCTGGAGTAGTATAGGTTTCGCCTTAAAAATCCTACTCAGTCTCCCCGCACCGGTGGGCGAGTGCGGAAGGGGAAGAAAGAGTGCAGACCTGCTCGGCGGAGGTGACCGGGACCTCGGTGAGGCCGGCCACGGTGACGGGCCCGTCCTTGTGGGCCATCTTCAGCTGCAGGGAGGCCTGCTGCTGCTGGGGCTGCTGGGTGGCCAGGAGGTCACGCAGGGTTTCGTTGTACACCTCCACAAAGCTGGCCACCATGGTGTACTGCACGAGGGGGGAAATGGGGCGCAGTCAGGAGCCACCGTCAAGGAGGACACAGTTATCCCATGGCCATGCACCAACTCCTCAGCAATGCTACCTTGCCCTCCTAACCCACTGAGCTGGAAAGGCAGAGGGGCCACGTTTCGAGCATTCTACGAGCAAAATGTGCTTTTAAGTGTTCCTTGTAACAGCGAGACTTGTAAACTGCCAGCGTAGGTCCGCAGTGTGCTGGCGTCAGAGACAAAATTAATAGCAGGGACCCCGTTCCTCATTAGAACGTGGAGGTGGATTGAGCACTTCGTACTGCGGGATTATAAACTTGCCTCCAAAAAAGAAGCGCAGTGCCTAAACCTACGTTTTCCGGGAAGCCACACATTTACAGAGGACCAACACTTCTCTCTGTCCTCGGGAAGGAGATTTTGCATTGTTTGATTCCCACCATTGCAAGGAGTACATGCATGCATTCCAATCCACCCCCCCTAGGCTCTCCAGAGAGGAGAGGGAGGGAGATTTGGGAGTGGGGAGTAGTTAACAACAAGCTTTCTTGTTCCTTTGCAATTACCCAAGATTTGAATGGAGGTAATCTGCTCAATTGGCCAAAAGCCAATTATATGGCCCGACTAGCCGTGCACACAGGGCATATTTGCGAGCCCCGGTAGAGACGCGCGACTGACAGCGGCTTACATCCACCACAGTCCTCACCTCGCAGGATCAGCAGCGGGCAGGGAGGGAGAGGAGAGGAAGGAAGAAGTAGGAAGCGCAAGAAAGGACAAGCGTAGTGTCGCGAGCAAGACCCAGATAAGCAAGAGGCAAGAGAGGAAGAGGAGGGACGCACCGTCCAGTGGGGCTGGGAGTGCGCCACCTGGAAGACCTGGTGCAGAGCTCGGGGAATGAGCCCCCGCTGGTCGTCCTCGAGGGCGAGCTCCCCGGGCGGTCCCTCCATGGTGTGCGTCTTGCCCGCCCCGGTCTGGCCGTAGGCGAAGATGCACACGTGGTACCCGTCCAGGGCACTCTGCACCAGCTGCGACACCTCCGTGTACACCTCCGCCTGGCTGGCACCCGAGGGGAACACCCGGTCGAAGCTGAACTCCTTGCGACGTCTGCCGCTGCGTCTGCATGAGGAGGTACAAAACATTGCCGCCACTGGAAGGAAAGCAGTCGCCAGCACCATTCTCCTCTGAAGAGGATTGAGACATGTAGCCAGTGCCGGTCATTTGCCATGAATGAGTACGTCTCCCCTTAAGCCACACTGTCACACGAAGCAAAGAGACTCGGTCACTCGACCAACTCGACAGTGCGGACTCCGTGCTTGGGGGCCAGCCTTCCCGCCCGACGATTAAAGCCGCAACACCCGATACAGCAAAGCATGCTTCTTATTGGTTAGTGTTTGCTACTAGAGCATGGCCACGCTCTGCTACCTTGGGTTGTATTTTACACAAAGCGCATTTACACTTGTTCTTTCGCTTGCTGTATCAGCAAGCTTGACGGGGAAACGGCGAAACTTTTCGGTGCCCTTTGAAGACTGTTCTTGTCTCGTAGCATTGTCAACATAACCCGATATTTCCAGAAACAAGACCAAAAACAAATGGGAGGAAAGCAGACGCCGCAGTATTTGATTCAGCGATACTCATCTATGCATGTCACTTCGTTAACTGCTTCTTCACCTATAGCTATAGGGTTACCCACAATGCACAGGGTCATGCATCTGGAGGGCAAGGGGCTTTTGGAACGCCTTTCACCTCCTTCACAGTGAGCCAATGACATGCTCGTGCCTCACAAGTTCCACCTTTACCCATCTTGATCATGCAGACGCATCCAAGGTGGCCCTACTCAACCCTCGATAAGCAAGCCTAGCTGCACACAGCCATAGCCCCGGGTTTTCAAATTATGAGCAATGTTATAGCCTGTGATGCCCCTCTATTTTGTTTGAATAAGAAATGACAGCAAACTACCTACCAGTATATACACTGCCCTCCAGAAACCACTTACCAAGAAAGGCCCAGCTGTGCACTGCTATAGTCCCTTGTTTTCTGCAATGTTGCCGTTTTGTAAGCGCCTCTTTTTTTGTTGCGACAACCAAGAACGACCAAGTAACATTGTATGCAGCAGCCTTTGGAAGCAGTCTACCAAATCTCTGCCTTGAGCACAGAAGCCTGGTTGTGCTGCGATTAGTTGGTGGAACACGGGTGCATTGACTGTCGACCAGTCAAGGGTCCAAGGAGGCAGGCAGCAGGTGGGAAGAGAGAGAGGCGCCCACCTCGAGGTCCGTGCGCAGCACCTCGACAGTCCTCTGGTCTGGCAGGGCAAGGAAGGGCTGCTGAGGGGGACGCTCGGAGGGCAGCAGCGGACGCAGCCGGCAGAACACCCGGATGTTGCCCTGCGCCCAGCCAGGCAGCCACAGTCGTCAGCATGCAGCAGAACCTCACCGACACTTACAAAAAAAGAAAGCAATCGAGAGACAAACACGAGCGTTTAATGCCTTTTTCACTTGTACATGTCTGTCAACGTCTGCTAGCGCATGCCGTGGCCCTTTCAGAGCAAGTGCTATATTTCTAAATATTGCCGACTTTTGTCCGCACTGGGATTGTCCTTCGCGCAAAAAAGCAACTCTGCACCGCTTCCATGCGGACTACGGCCTCAGCATGTGTGGCCGCCGGAGATGCCACCTCTTCCTCCCCGCCTTCGCCGCCATCTTTGTCAGAGGCTACGTCCAGCGCCGGTGCTGCTTCATGGTGCGATTCGGCCACTACTATTTCTTCCAAGGTTAGCGTTTCGCACGTTGGCACGTCGTTATACAGGCGACGTTGGCTAGAAGCAGCCGTGTGACCAAGCGACTCCCGCAAGCCCAGCACTGCGGGAAAGCCGCTACGGTGACCCAGGCAGCCCGACCATCGCTCGGAGCCTGCTTATTGCGCCTTGCGTGCCTGAGGTTCAGTCAGCACGCACGTCGCCACGTTTTTTTTGTTCGCTGTAAAACGAGTCATCCAGTTGCAGCTGGATAAAATTTTTGAACTTTTGCACAGACTTACCAGAAAAAAGCACAACGCTAAGGGGCATTTTTAGTTTTCGCGATTGAGAAGCGTAGTAACGGGGTACTCATATGAACGGGAACGTGTGTGAACAGGGCCAGTGACCCCAGGCTGGGAATGACCAGTGAAACCAATGCTTCAGTGCACAAAGGCCTACCACGGCTTCCGACCACCATCTTTTAGACGAGCTCACGGAAGGGACTTTGCATCATTTCTTTGCTGTAGCTACGCAGATAACGTGTTCGTACACTGAAACAGACATGAAATACAAATAAAAAAAAAAAAAATTCCAACCCAAGGTCTTAAACAAGTGTCTGGCTCGAGCAAGCCCCCGACTGGCTCAAGCAGACATCTTGGTAGTAGTACAACAAAACTTTCTGGACATCTCTTGGACAGAGGACTCGCAAGGCCATTACGCCACGACTGAAATGGGGAAAGGTTTCCGACCAGCCAGTGCTGGCCTTCGACAACCCCAACCCCACTGTCGTTCAGTGAGACTAACAAATCTATCCCTTCCCAAAGATCGAAGAGAAGCGCAGAAGCAACAATTTCTCACAGACACTAAGAAGTAAATGCATCTACGAATAAAAATCTAAATGTATTCTGATATGCGATTCACGAGAAAGGAATACTATTGTACTCTTCTCCATGATCGATGCCTGTATTGTCTTATCCAGAAACGTTCCTTTTTCGCGATTTTTAAGTGACCGATTTAACACAACAGAAGCTCCGTTTCATGCATACAGAGTCGTCTTTAGCGGCTAATTGTCATGCAATTTGTATCAGGATGCTTTTAATAACACAAGAGTTGCAGTGCGTTTTCTGTAATCATACTCCCTCCGTAAAAGGCCATGCTTCACTGCAGACCAGGCAATGTGGGGAAGCCAGCTTACAAGCTTACGCCGATCCAAGTCTGCTTACGCCGATAAAACAACCCTGAAAGTCCGCATTTATGTGCATTTCACCTGAAATCTAAACTAAAATGCATTTTGATTTTGAGAAAGACATATTTTAAAGGAGCGATTTACTTTTTGCCGTGAACTTTTTTTTTATGAAGGAAATCAAAATCAAATAGATATGAAGGCCTGAAGGAAATAAAGCTGACGTAAAAGTCTTGTTGACCATTTCCTTGGGACGGCTCTGTGGTAATTAGTCTAGACTTCTGTTTCTGTGAAGGTAATTAGGTAACTCAGATATTTTTAAACAACCACGCCGTCTTATATCTATGGGAAAACGCATTAGTTCTTTGACAGGACACCATCGGTCCCACTAAGAAAGCTCTCGCCTTAAAATGAGCGCCTCACCTTCAGCTCCTGGAGGGTGTTGTGTAGCTGCCGGCGTTCGAGCTCCCCAGCATCGAGCTGCTCCTGCTGCTCTGCCAACCGGGCCTGGCAGGCAGCCAGGGCCGACTCCAGCCGCTCCTTCTCGGCCGTCAACGTGGAGCGCTGGGACTCCAGGGACTCCTGCACCGACTGCCCGAGGCCACCACACATGCCCGCTATCAGTCGCACAGGAGTTTTCATCACGACACCAGTGGAAAAGTGGAAACATTCCAACTGGGTTAAACAGGTGGCAGGCAGAGTGAGTGCCAAACTTTCTTCCTCTGTCAAAACTGGCAGTGATGAATGTTCGGGCTGCTGGCTATATATGCATCGATGAAGATGATGGGAGCAATAGTGACGGGAAACAGATTCTTGGTCAACCTCCAGTTGTGATGAAGACTACAATGAACTTGTCCGTTCATCAGATAAGCGAATCAGACCCCGATCTCGACAATGCGTGGTCAACCACGCTCCTCCACAAATGGTGACCGGAATAAGTGAAGGTTAGTGTGTACTACATGAACTTGCACCTTTCAAAGTAGAAATCTGCTTTTCAGAAGGAATGTAAACGAGTCTAATCCAAAAATAAACTCCTGGACTACTTGTTAAACTGCAAGACCTACAGAGAAGAAGGCAAAAGTTGTCCCACAGCAACGAAACAGCAGAGAACGAATGAGCACAATCAACAATCCTGGATGCGCATCAAGGATTCACCTCAAAGCAGAGTTGCAGACAACCACACGCAAACTGTCGTGGCCAACTGCAAATTGGGCCACCATTATTTTTTGCGAAATTCCTCTACCAATCACCAGTGAATGCTTTTCACTGCTTTGCTTTGAACTGTTGATGGCAGTGCACAGCAAGTCATTGAAGACTAGTTTTGGGTCTTCCAACTCTTGGACTACTACAAACAGGAAAAAGTGCCAGTGTGAGCTCACAGCTCTGCTAAGAACAGGCATTCCTTCAGACTCATCTTGCTGCATAGTCCTCACATAACAGCTGACTTCTGCCACAAGTCACATGCTTATTGCCACATCTCTCGCAATGAAGTAAAGGCCCAGAGGCATTTTATGGCAAAGCTGTACATAGCTACTCTCACAATGGAAGTGGATGTCCAACCAGCGTGTTGCATCAATACGAAAAAATTTCAGCTTTCAGTATCCCGTGAATGCTCTGTAGTTCTCAACATAATGTAGGTAACACTTACGATTGTCATCTGGCACCGTTACAACATATTCAAAATCAGGCTCTTCGAATCATTACTAACAGCTCATTCTGTGCTAACGCCCGTGTTTTGCTTCAACAGAACGTCATATCGGTTAAATTTATTCTATTACAACATAGCCACGTTTTTGTTTCAACTGCGTGTTAATGCACCGTACCAATTGATTGACAGGCAACTATTACAAAATAACAAATCCACCAGATTTGCAGCCAACGAAAATTACTTATTACCCATAGTACAACTATGGTGGATGACATCCGCTTTTTCAGCTATCTCATTCAGTAGTACAGAACTAAAATCTTCATCATCATTCTTTTCGTTCAAACACTTGCTAAAAACGTAATTCTTGAAATGATGAATGTATTGTTTTCATTATCTGTATTGCTATGTTACTGTTCATTTCATTGCCCAAGTTTTCAGAGTTCAGCTAGATGGTATGTGTAATGCAAGGGTATACTTAATGTATTTTTTGCTGTCAACCTTTTTACCTTGTTTGCTAGCACAATACTAATTCAATGTGCAACACGTATTTTTTCTCGCATTTTTTGTTTAACCAATTTCTTCACATTTTTTATTCTACTTTAGCGCTGCCTAAGCTATGTTCATTGTTTTAAGCTACTGTTTTTTTTTGTTTTGCTGCTTTCTGTGTATTCTTTATTTTGTATTAATTAATCAAGGGTCCCGTTGCAGTCTGTTGACTTTGGTACCCTTGTGTGTATACTAACTTGTATGTATTTCACACCGTTGGAAATAAATTGAAATTCAAATATCTTAAAAAAAAAAAAACAAATCGCTGAAATGGACCGCTAACACAGCTGCAACATGTAGCCAGGTTTAGTCTACTTCACATAAGTATGTACTTCACAGTGAAGTTATAGTTCTGGAATTCTGCCTGCTGTTCATACGTGGGCTTATATGGAAGAGAGGGAAGACAGCCTCGCGTTGGTCCGCTTGAATAAAACTAATCCTTTCAAGTTTCATTCAGCCAATTAGCTGGGAAGTATCCTCGATTGGAAATTACAAACAAAGGCAATTGGTGTCGTGCACTCCTTGGACTGTGCCCAGCCTTGCTGGTCATCCTTCACAGGGTGGAAGGGCACGCAATTTCCTTTGCAAACATAGAACGTCAAAACGACCCTTTTCAAAGCAGTGATCAGTGCATCGCTCACCAGCAGGGCAGCCCGCTCCGACCGCAGACCTGCCAGGGCGCCAGTGGCCTCCGCCAGAGAGTGGTCCAGTGCAGTCACCGAGTGTTGCAGGGTGGCCACTTGCAGCTTGGCAGCGCTGAGCTCCGTGGAGGCTGCCTGCTCTTTGCTCTTCCACAGGCTGGAGGGAGGGGAGGGAACAAAATGGGACTACCGTATTTACTCGACTGTAACACCACCACAAATGTAACGCAAGGGGCGACTTCTTGCTGCATCAAGGCAAAGAGAAGAACCGCCATAGCACAAACACGAGGCCAGCGGAGGCACACAAAAGCAGTTTTCAGTGCACTTTTTGGCAACACGCTGCCAAAATGCAACACTGCCATTGTATATAAATCGGTGTGTACACGTGGAACATTCCTTCAGAAGCACTGCTTGGTTTTTGTGCTCAGCCATGCATTAGAGCACACCTGTGTTGACATTCGTGGTTGCAGGCGAACACAACGCGCCGCTTTCTTTCACATTTACCGTTTCATTCTCTGCTGATGCGAAGTTCTCGAGGGCAGAAAGCACCACTACATAATGCGAGTGCGGGTAATATACGAGTTGATGCCACAGCCAAGAATCGGGTTTAAGCGGGGCAGACGACTTATGCCAGCGTTTGTTTCCTGTGGGCTGTGGGCGCGATGTGCATTTGCAGGGACAGCAGGCCCCGCCATGACGTTTCCGGTGTTGCCAATCTAAGAAATCGCCCACTAAACTTGGCTGTGAATACCATCTAAACAGCAATTAATAGAATATGAGGCTTACTGCACCAACGCTACGCGGGCGATGAGGTGCGTTGTAGTGGAGGGCCCTGGATTAATTCTGACCA
The DNA here is from genome assembly GCA_013339765.2 of Haemaphysalis longicornis. Taxonomy (NCBI): domain Eukaryota; kingdom Metazoa; phylum Arthropoda; class Arachnida; order Ixodida; family Ixodidae; genus Haemaphysalis; species Haemaphysalis longicornis. The sequence continues at coordinate 53,194,324 of CM023456.1, forward strand.
CCTGGGTATCTTTAATGCACTTGTTTCCTCTCAACTCGACCACGGACTACGCAACAAAAGCTGCGCGCTTTCTCTCAGAGAGGGGGGCGGCTCGCGGCATTCTATATATCACAGGCTGGAGAGTTTTCTCCTTTTCTCTGCAACATGAAGGGGCCATTTCTGGTCTGGTGCCACAAAAAAGCCGGCATGACTGCCCGCTCGCAAGCACGCGCTCGGGCTGGTAATGAGTTTTTGAAGCAATAAATGTTTGTTGTCGAGTGGTCTGGTTGAAAGAAAAGTATTGAGCTCATCACTCAAACTCCGCACGCACTCAAAACGCAAAATAAATGGCAAAACTGTGCGTACAGGTTCTGGCATAGAAGAGGTTAATACACAGCGCCGACGACGGCAGATCGTCACAGGAAATACGAGAAATCAGCCGCGAAGTTGACCAATGACAGCCAATCGGACAGCCATGGCCTCAATGACGTCGTTTAGGCCACGCCAGGGGTGCATAATGAGGAGAGAATTGAAGAGAGCAGTTGGTTTTTCGGCGTCTTTCACAGATTTGCCCGCTCACCGCTTCACACGCACGTGTTATATTTGGCTCAGGTATTCCTGGAAGTGTAAGCTAAACGTCGCGCAGGTTTACTTGCACTGCTCGGAGAGTGTTGCAGGGTCCCTTTCAGCGTTTGTGAGCGACCGAGTTAAGAGTTTGAACGAGCGAGCAAGTCTGAAACAAGGCATTGCCGGTGCAAGGAGGACCCAGCAAGAAGGGCGCCACCCACCTGAGGTCCTGTTCGAGCTCTGCGATCCTGGCAGCCTGCTGCGTGGTCCTCTGCTGCTCCGCCTGCAGGGCTGCACTCAGCTTCTCCACCTCTTGCAGCTGAAAGGCGCATGGAAAGCCAAGGAGGGATTGGTCGAGAGAAGGAAGAGCAGAGGGGGAGTTGAAGTGATACGATGCCACTGGAGAACATGCCGATTTCAGGCTTGCAGTACTCCTCACAGTGGCAAACAAAAGTAAAAAAAGAACTAACTAACATGTGTACAGTTACGCAAGATCAACACAAGTACTGCATACATCTTTACTTGGCCTCTTTTTTTTTCAGAAAATCTCAGCAAGGGAGCACTGTAATTAGAGCAGATTATGCATGAAATCTGCCTAGTCAGAAGGCACGGGTTAGTTTGCTTACATCAGATACCTTGCAACTAAAACTACATCTACGTTCAAAAAGGCGCAAAACCAACACAGTATTAAGCCTGAGGGGTAAACGAACAGGGTAGTGCCCCGTTTTTTTTTTTTTACACCTCAACCTTCACACCATGTCGGTTTAAGTCCACGTTGCAAAAGGCACAAAACATCGCCCAGCTTTCCGTCTGGACGAAACTACGTCGCAACTTCAAAGAAACATGAAGAGCACATCTTTGAAATGGACACGTCAGAATATCGCCCACACTGCACATTTAGGCTACAACTATCCGCTGCAATAAAGAAGTCTTTCTCTTTACTTTGAGATTAGTGCGAGTGATTCGGAAGATGCAAGTGGACGGCTGCTGCACTGGTGCAGAGCGGGAGCAAGTGCCGGGCTTACCCGGACGCTGCTCTGCTGGCTGAGCTGCTCCTTTTCGCCAGACAGGCCCTGCATGCGCTCCTCCAGGTCCCTGATGCGTCCCTGGAGGTCCCACGGTTTGCGCTTGTTGGCTGCAGAGGGGGCCAGGGCTGCTGTGGATCCACCCACCGCTCCCGATGCTGTTGCTGCTGCTCGGAAAAGAAGGAAGGGCACTCCATTTCAAGCTCAAAGCAGTGCAATACGGGAAAACTACAGGTTTTCCCGCTCAATTTAATCCAATCGCCAGCAAATTTAATCCAAGAATCCAGTGCTGTCGGAAGGTTGTTCAGGGGTGTTTTGTGCGGGTCTAGGCGCAGCTTTGCGGGCTTTGAGGCGCGTGGTGCGATGAAAACGTGGTATTCCTCGATGCCTTACGTGCAAAATATATATGTGCAGCTAAATGGATATTAACTAACACCCGCAGACCAGGAGAGCGATCTCGTTTGATCTGTAGGTGGTGTGTGGTGATCGTCTGCGAGATCGTCGGAAGTATCGTCTGCTCACGTACCGTTACCCCAGCAGATTTGTCAGCGTATTTTTTCGCGAGCAGATGACACTTCTGTCGCCAGCAGGCAATATTTTCGAGTATCTCGCAGATGATATAATTTGGAAATAATGCTTAACGCTGCAGAAAAGCATTCAATTATTGAAAATCAGAATGCAAAGGGCATTTAAGTAATGTGTCATTATCAAAGGAGCTTCTGAAGGCACTGTAACGCGAAGATCAGACGATACTTCTGACGTGTGTTATCGACGGCGCTTTCGCAGACGATCAGCTCACAGCAACGGTCGGTGCGTGTTTGTAAATGTCCATGAAGCTGTTTGCATAAGATAGTTAGCACATATGGATCAAGGAACACCACGTTTTCACCACGGCACGCGCAACAAAGTCCTCAAAACTGTGCCTGGATTGCCTGAACATTCCTGAACAACCAACCTAATGACAGCGGATTTAATTCGACTGGTGATGGGATAAATTCGCTGGCACTTGGATTATATTAAATTGAATTTGGATTAAATTGAGTGGGAAAACCTGTACTAACAGTGACTAGATATCCACTCACTGAGGTATGTGGGAATCTCGCAGGCGTGTGACCAACATTTGAAACATCAAAGCATTCATTATTCCCTTCAGTTCCGAGCACAATTTTACTGTCTAGCGTATCAAAATCAAGTTTTTTTGAATGATTAACAAAGACGATCCACTGCTTGACATGCATTGTGAAGCTCCGAGACACTCATTTTTAAAGCTTGTTGGCTTCATTGCACCCCGCCAAGCCAAACATGCACACGAACCAGCGTATTCAATGTCATTGTCGTTCTAAAGAAGGCGGAGATAAAGTGAAGTTCCGTTTGCACAAGAAGTTTGAGCCAGAAGTTCCCCATGTCAGTTACTCGAATTTCCTTGTCATCTTAGCCGCTACAAATCTATTTGTAGCCACATAGGCCAGCTGAGTATCAGTTTGTCCAACCCAACGACACAATTCAGTGCACACTTTTCAATAGGGGAAAAAAAAAAAAAAGAAAGAAAGATTAATGCATTTATGAAAGAGGGTAGAGTGCACAAAGACCCAAAAAGAGGGCAGGGCATCACTTAAAAAGTGGCTTCTTGCATGTTCCACCAGGAAACACCCGGTTCTGAGTGTGAGCAGATCTTTCAGCATAGATTCAGCAGAAAAGTGAACAGCATGCTATTGCCCCGTAGCCAAGAACGATGCAGGTTTCTTTCAATACAAAACTGTTTCATTGGAGCAACTTGTGCTCCGAATACAGATAGGAAGTAAACAAGCGGCGAAAAAGTGGTCAAGAAAGCGACACGCACAGTAAAGGTACATTTGCACTTGGGACTCTGGCACGCCGCGCGATGAGGTGGTGCTCACACCTACAACAAGCGATGATGCGACTGCGTTTAACGGAGCTGCTACCTGACCTGTACGACTTCCTTGGTGCTTCCACCATTTGCACTCCAAGAAAAATACGTTCCACTGGCGTGACAAAACAGGTAGAAACCACTCCAGAGTACATGCTACTAACCTGGAACAGTGCTGAAAGCGTTGCAGGGCGCGGGAGGAGCCAAAAATAACGAACTCAAGCAGGCTCTTTCCAACATTACATTGCAGGAAGAAACACACGTTTGCTTTCATGCCACAACCGCGGCGCACTGTGCCACAACACTCGCATCCCAACTGTCAAATCCCGCTTCTTTTCAAAGACGCAAAGTTCCGACGCCTCTGAACTCCACGGTGTTTGCTACTCACCGATTGAGGTACGAAAAGATTGCAAGACAGCCAACAGTCTTGCTATCCATATAGCTAATACAAAGATTACTCGCTTTTACAATTGAAACGCGTTTATCTACACTGACGAGTCCCACACTGTTCGTTGAGTCGTGCACACGTGCGCGGAGCCAGTGAGCAAAGAACGGAAGTGCACGTGAAGTTGCTTTCCGCCCAACGATACGCCGTGGGAATGCCAAACACGTTTTGCTTCGGCTACAGCAGGTCACTCTGTGGCCATGATTGGCTACCAGGTTTTGCGACCTCACGCATGTCTAGGGAATGCGTACGAGAGTCATCAGCTCGCCATCATAAAGCGACGAAAAGTGGACTGCCGGCTCATTGCCTTGCGGTGCCATACCCACGCAACGTGCCAAGCTCAAGAGTAGAAGGTGGCCCCTAAAGTTCTGGCGAATGGAATGCCACGGCGTTTACCTCTGCGAGCATTTACCTCTTCACGTAAGGCTTCCGGGAACCGTTGAATTAGATGCAGAACACAGGCGATCAAAGAGGTTTTAGTTTAGCGACGACAGGGTGAATTGCCCTCTCCCTATCAAATTGGACAACTTGCGCGGCGTACAAAAGAAAGGGGAGGAAAACACTTGCTTCGTTTCGTTCCCTTCGCTTCGGTGCGGCTGGACAACAAAAACATAAGTAAGTGTAACTGATAGCATGTGGGACTCCATACACGAGGCTATGCATGGATAGCACGACTTGAACATAGCAGCTGTCTCACCTTTGGGCCGTGCACCGGTGCTTGCAGCAGCACTTCGGACGTTGCATGCAGAGCCGGCAATGTTCCTCTGAGACTTTCCCAGGGGCACCGGGATGGGGCCGCCTGGCCGCGGGCGCTTTGCCTGGACTGGGGCTGCAGCCAGGCGCTGCAAGCAACAACACCCGATCATGCGAGTGCCGAGAGGGACCCAGAAAGATGCACATTTCGAGAATTGTCAATTGCCACGTAGGTAGTGGTATTCTTACGCCGCATTAGTCTTGTCATGCAGTTTTTTGAGAACAGTTCGAGGAAGTGCAGGATGCGACAAACACAATAGAGAGTAAAACATCGTTAAGCAAGCGCTTGAAAAAAATTCGCGTGAGAAGCGCACAAGATTTAAGGGTTGGGGAGAGGATATCTGAGCCCAGTGCAAAATTGTAGGTAAGTAGGTGCACTAAGGAAAAAAAGAAGCCTATATTCTTCCCCCCCCCCCAAACACCTATACGACTAATATTACACTTGAGTACAAGCAATAAAGCTATGTTAATTTTGCACAAATATTTGTGGGTGGAATGATGGGTGGAGTAGACTTACAAAGAAAAGCCTCAGAAAAACAGTGTTATGGGTGGAAACAAAATGCACCTGGAATGCTTTGGTAAGCAGCTTTAAAAGCTTGCTTGACACACAACAATGCCTCCCTCCAAATTCCACACATAAGAACAATACAATAAATCCGCAGCAGATTCGTTTTACTCGCCAGTTGTAGGCAAATAAACACAACCGCTTGCTACCAAACAAGCAATAATAAAGCTGCATTGAAAGTGCGTCAACACAGATTTAAATTTCCCGCCTGGCACGGCATAGATGTAGCTTACCTGGTTTTCCTTGACTGACATGCTGCTCGCCACGCGGCGCAGCCCACCCACCGCTGCCATTGCTGGTCGCTTTGTGGAGACCGAAGGCCTCCGCTGTGCCTGGGTTGGCAGCCTGCAGGAAAGGCAAACAAGTACGTACAGTCTTGCCACAAGTTTGTCAGGCCAAGTAAGGAAGGAGTTAATAGGTCACAAAGAATTCAATACACACGCTTTTCCCTCGAATGGGACAAATATTGTACGCCAGAAAAGTGGCAAGAGCACTCGTTTCTGTCGTTGAGTAATTTGGCAACACTTGAAGTTAAGGTTTTGCTTCGAATTGTGTGGCTAAGTAACTTTTGACTAAGACTACTTGGCATACAGATTGAAGTGCTAAGCAGCACTGCTTGTGTCTGTGCAAGACAAGAAGATAATGTAACTGACAATTCCAGCGAGTGCAGCGAAATGCACTGAATCATACAAAGAAGGAGCATGCTATTATGTATCTAAATAGTGGCACCAGAAATGTCGTCCCAGTCAGCAGAAAAGAGGCAGCCTGGTTTTTATTCTAGTCCTTTTGGTTTTCAAGCACAGATTTACAGGAAACTTCAGTGCCAGTTTGAACATTGTAGCAACAGTTCAAAGTGGTTATTTTGTCATCGATGTTGGACTGTATTTGTGAAATGGACGGCATTTGGTAAAAAGAAAGGCTCACCTTCTGGTCTGCCTCACCAGGCAGCGGCTCTTGTGCTGAAAGAAGAAAAATCTGGGGGCAAGTTTAGAGGACTTACACAGACCACGGTTTGGAGAAAGTATTAGAGGTGGAAGACACTGGCCAGTTGGAAGAGTGTACATATAATGTTCTGGATTCTGGACGGATTCTGGCTTACTTATGACACTACTCTTCGAGTTCCATGGTTTGGTTGGAATGCAACAATTTCCCAACCTAACCAGCAAGCTGGAATGTTTGCCAGCCTCTAAATTTTAAGAATCTGGGGGGTTAACATAGTAGTGCTACCCCAAGCTATCAAGTGCAAGTAGTAAAGGGCTGCGGATTAATTTGCACTACCTGGAGATTATTATGCCCAAAAATCTTGATGCCCAGGTGAGTTTCCGTTTTTAACCTCTATTAGAAAATTGGCCACCACGGCCGAAATCAAACTTGTTTTTGAGCTTGGCAGCATGGCACCGTAGCCACTAAGACCGCCACCTCTACCGTCCAAAGTCTAGACAGAACTAACTTCTCAACACTGGTTTATTGATACACACCGATGGCATGTACTTACAGACGGCGTTTAGGCAAAACAAAAAAAGCCTTCTTCCTCCAACTCGCTAACAAATAATTCATTCATTTAGACCATAGAGCTGCGTCTCTTAATGTGCGCTGACATCACGCAACACACAGGCACCTTTTCGAGCGCGGACCACATGCGGCCGCCACAAACCGCCAGATAAGACGCACCGCCGAAAATTAAAAAAAAAAAAAAAGACATACACTGGAAAATACGGTACTACCCATTTTGCAAGTTCCTTCTGTTGCGATTGCTGCTACGATTAACTACATTGTTAATTTACAAAAGGTTCCTCCCCAGTGCCACACTTCGAGGCCTCTTTCTGTAATAATAACCATGCCCTGTACCTTTACAACATCTTACAATAAATGGAAACAGAATAGCATGAACAATAGTTTTGTGTTGGAAAAAATTACAAGCAAAACAGATGTGTACACAAGGAATAACAGACAAGTGCCACGTACTCTATTTCTTGTGCCCGCATCTTATTTCGTGGGTTTGATTTATTGGGGTTTATTACATCTAGCAGTTCCACCTTTAATCGTTATATCAGCGTAAATGGAGATAATTGGTCGAACGAAATTAGGAAATACTAAAAAATTTGGATGCAAAAACTCGCACTCAAGACAAGTGGCGTAAGAATGCTACGCATTAGTAGACAATTCTCTGAATTCCTGCAGAACTTTTTTAACTTCAACAACAAAGCGATGTATTCCTGAAAGAAATAAACTAGGACATTAGGAACATGTCTATATATTGGCAAACCTTCTGGTGTTGGTACACGATGCTTTTTAAACCCACTGATCCGAAAGTGGTAAATCCCACAAGAATGCGATAGGGCAAGCCCCCTTCAATTGAAACCAACACACCCAATTTTGAAACCTCCATTACAGTTATGCGTTTGCTCAACAAGGTTCACTCGCAAAGCAGGGCTCAACTCAATTCCCTTGTTAAGATGCTCAGTGCAGTATCAACCACCTCATGACCAACACCTAATTAGATTTAGTGGAGTTCAGACATCCGAGACAGCTGAATGAAACCCTGCTTGAACAAACGCAACAGCCGAATCTTCTCGGCCGTAACCAGCACGCCCCGCCCTCAACAAACCGCACTGTATATTAACCACTGAAATGATATTTTTTACAGTGTGCGAATATTTAAAATCAAAATGGCAGCAAATATTGGCGCCCTGGCAAAGAAAACTGACGAAACCCCAAAGGTGCAGGCGAGAATGTCACCAGCGCGTACTGCAAACTATGGTGCAATTCGCCGACCGTCCAGACCTGCCGAAACAGGCCGTAACAGGAGAGCCACCCGTAGTCGAAAGGCGTGGCAAGGTAAACAGGCTTGGAAACCGCGGCGCGAAGAAGTCGGCACAGCAACGCTTCGTTCGTTTCGCAAATACTTCAAATATTAGCCATACTAATCTGCTCGTAGTGCAGCGAAACTTCGTTTTCGTATGAACACGGCACGAAACTGGCATATATTTGAAAAACACGGTCTCGAAGACCCGGTCGACCCGGATTCACTGGTTGCCGTTACAGAGGCGAATTACTGAAGACGTATAGGTAGAAAGGAAAATTTTTTCGCTCAACTAATGGCTACGTAAACGTGGTTTACGATGGAATTAGCAGGCACGTGCGGTGGGAAGCCTACATTGTTCACGGGACGTGCTGTTTTCAAACGCGTGAGGCATTATCCAAGCGAGGCGAAAGGTAACGTCATTAATTCACTGGGAGGTAAACACGCCCCCACAACTCTCCAAGCACAAACTTGGGACACTTGTAGGGATTTCGAAAACTGAAACGGCACACCCTGCGCAAGAAAGCTCCGGGGAACAGAGCCAATTCAAAACTGACCGGCGCCAAGAGCCCAAACACGAAGTTGTAAAACCTGCCTGGGCAAGAACAAAAGACGACAAGCCCACAATAGCAAATTAGACACCAATTCATCCACAAATATGCTTTGCTAGCGTCACAGCAGGACGGTACAGTAGTCCAAACCTCCACCGCATCAGTCCACCGGCTGGCCGGCATCGTTCCTCGCTCGCCGCTTTGAAAGCAGGCGTAGGTAAAAACCAGCCGTGCACGCTTTAAAATAAACCAGACGATAACGAAACACTTACGTTGGCTCATTAGAAGTGTCAATGTGCAGTCTCCTCTATGTGTGTCCCTGGAATTACTTGCACTGCTCCACTCGGTTTACACTCCACGGCTCCGCAGTTTAAAATTCTGCGGCCATTCCGGCACCGCCTGTCGTTTTATTGGTTAGTGCTGAGAGCGCTACCATTGGTCGCTTTCCAAATAACGCCAAAAAGCAAAAAAAAACTACTCTCGCTGTTTTAGAATTTTTTGTAGTTGTTTTATGTAATTCCAAAATTAAATTTGAATACACAACCGTTATACAGATAATTCAAGAGTTGCCGCTGCTCGAAAGTCAACACGAGCAGAACAAGAATGTTTGCAACTATGGGCATTATCACGTGGCTCTGTTGATCGGCTGATCGCATGCTGATCGGCGTTTTGTTTATGGCTGTTGTGTTTTACGGTAACCCGTGGTCGTAGTGAGCCGTGTGTTTTCGACACGACACGCTTTCAGCTCATGATTGGCGGCCCGTGCGGTCAGTTGTTCGGCAAAAAAAGCGGCCGACCCGCTGCCTAGCTCGGGCCCGCGGCCGCAACGTGTACCATGAACCCGTACTCCGGTGACAGCAGCGACAGCTTCCACAGCGGGAGCTCCCTCGAGTGGTCCGGGCCGTTCGTGGAGGAGATCGACCATCGCGAAAGAGGCTCTGTCAGAAACACTCCTGAGCTTGCTTGGTGGCGGGCTGACGCGACCTCCGTACGAACAGCAACGTACCTGTTTTCGGTCACGGCAAAGCTTGCGCTGTAGTAATTGATTATGGCTGCCCACAGGGGCGTTTACGACGCGTTTGAGCCTTTAATCGAGGCAGGAACAGAAATTACGCAGGCAGCCGGTGCACAACATACGGTCCTGGGTATTGCCAACTCTAAATAATATCCCACGGCGGCTTTATTGGCCTTAATAAGATTTATCAGGCGCAGATCTCGCATGGTCTCTCATGGCTGCAGGGGGTACAATGTCTCGCGTTCGATTCCCGGCAGCCAAGGCTGCGTTGAGGTTACGATGAAGGCGAAAAATTACTGTGCGTACCCGATGTTTCGATCAACTCTAAAGATCCCTGAGTGAGATGTCTACAATGCTGCCCCGTGTCTCTTTGCGCGTTGTGGTTTCGGCGGCGCACAAAACACCAGTTTAATTGACTACGCAGCAGTTAACTAAAGCATGTTCTACAGGAACTCCTGAGTACAAACGGGAGAACGTGCACCTGCTTTGCTCATATGTGTTTGTACACCTTGCCTCGAGCTGTTAAAGTTGGCTTTTCCGCATGGCGGTTAAGCTGTGCAAGAAAGTCACCGGGGCTAAATGTGATAGTAAGAAACGCTTCTGATGTAAAGCAGCTCATCCATAGTGTTTAAGAACCGCTTAGGACACATTCTTTTACAGTGTGATCTTTAAACGTTTCACACCCCTCCTCCTACTCGGCCTTCTTTTGGTAAATAAAGGCGCTTTCAACATGCAGACACATGAAAAGGAAACAGGGAGATGTATAGAACTTTTATCTTGCATTCTTTCACGTACATAATGTCACATGCTAGCAGTGCCATTTGTCCACCACGTTTTTCTTTGTGCATTGTAACAGTTTCTTACCAAGATCCAAAGACTCGCCTAGGACATTTCACATCACGAATGGCAAAAAATAAATTATTTCTGTAAATTATGTGGAAGCAATGCCCATCTCTTCATTGTTGACACTTTCTAGTTTATCAGAGCTGCTGCAGCCAAGCGTCATGTTACATTTATAAACTAGAAAATACGGGAAAGAGGCCATTTCTAAGCAGAAGGAATTGTATTGATTAGCATCAGCGTTGTTTGAATTGCATGTTTTCCAACTGGCAGGGAAACTGCTATTGTTTCTATGCACATAAGATGCCCATGATTTTGCTTCAGTATGTGACTCTTAGGTGGTTGCTGATCAAAGAATTCTGTGCTATCTTCATTCATACACTGCAACTTGTGTGTGCTCATGGTGAGCATGCAGGGTGCACGTGTGACGCTTAGCATGGTAAACGTCAGGCGACGTCTGCTCAGTTGTAATGAGAATATGTCTACTCCAGAATGCTTAAATAACTGAATCAATCGTGAAAAACAGTCAACTCAAAACAACCTGAAAAAAAAAAAATAGAAGCACCCTCCACCCAAAAAGAAAAAGAAGACAAGAAGAAATGAGTTAACTATTTTACATTGTTTTCAGGTTATCCAAAAATAAGTCTCCATGCAGAAGGTCCAAGAAAGGCTGTTGTTTCTTACACTTTCAAGAAGACATCAACACTGCAATTGTTTTACAATATAAAGTAAATTTTTATTACACCATATCCTCAGCTTCAGTTGGTGTTGTCCTTTCTGGGTGACCTGTAAAACCAAAGGTGCAATATAATTAGCAATACGGCTGTGTTCCTTCTATACATGATAGAAAAAGAGCAAAAAAATATACATGGCAAAACCCAGGACTTTTGTTGCGTTGTTTCTTCATTTTGTGTTATTTTTTGCCCTACTGGCCCAATTTCAATTCTTGAAAGCAACTTTCGCGAAAAACCTATTGAGCACGATTTTCCATATCAACCATTATTACATGAAATGGCTGCACAATACCTTTTGCCTGAATGTAAATGCGGCTAAGAAATTTCTTTATTATTATTTTGAAGCAGCCAGTTTTTATTGCCAGTCGCAGAAAATTGGGGCAGATGGTGCAGAACTGTATGCGACCACAAAGTGTGAAGTGGTGTCTAATTTTTTTTGCAAATCACTTGTTAGCCCAACTGGAACCACACCGCATACAGAAGCTGTCGTAGTCTTTGACATAGCCTTATAAATTGACGTGAACCTTTTTCCTCCCTAGTTAGAACTGATATCCCTTTTTTTGCTGCTTGGTGCTGTTTACAGTAAGAACTACATTTTTTTTAGGAAAAAGGAATTGCCACCCAAAGAAAACCACTGCTGATTCAAAATAACAATGTACAAGATTAGAATCATACTGCAGAATGGGAACGTATACATGGCACGAAACGTGTGAATGCATGGACATCCAGATCGGGCTCCCCAAAACATGGAACATTCTGCGATGCCTTATGAATCCTGAGTCTGGTAAAACCGTGCAGCAATTAAATTTAAACAGGATTCTCCACGTGCACAACGGGACAAATGCCGAGCTCATACAATCAAAGACAAGTACGTAGGCTCCAAACCCCCGTAAAGCTCCCGGACTACTCCGGACCAGGGAACACCTTACTTGACCGACCAATCACCGTCGAGGAACTCCGTGCGGTTGTTCAAAAGTTGCGGACGAAGTCGACGCCGGGACCCGATGGCATATCCAACAAGACGCTTAGAAACCTCGACGAGCCTTCCCTCACTGCGCTAGCTAAATTCATGAACGAGTGCTGGTTGAGAGGCAGCCTTCAAAAAATCTGGAAGACTGCAAAAATAGTCATGATACCTAAACCTGGGGAAAAGCTTCATATTGACAACTTAAGACCAATCTCTTTAACATCTTGTATTGGCAAGCTCCTCGAACACGTCGTTCTTAACCGTATCAGCAACTACATGGACGACAATGACCTATATCCGCACACTATGATAGGGTTCAGAGCGAAGCTTTCTACCCAGTATATATTACAAATCAAACATCAAATAATCGACGGCGACAAACTTTCTCCTTTGGACACAAGGGCAATCTTAGGTCTTGACCTCACCAAGGCTTTCGATAGCGTCAGACACGAAGCGATACTATATTCATCTCACAAGCTAGCTGCAGCACTGTGGAGGCTACATTGTTGTCCCCCTCAGGGCGCCTAACTCACCGCGAAGGAAGCGCAAATGCGCCGGGGCCGTGCGGTGCCACTTACCGAGAGGGAGAAGGGAGTGTCCTTTCAGGACCCCCTTCACGGCGGATTAGGCGCCCTCAGTGGGCGCACTATTGATAACAATGTAGCCTCCACAGTGCTGCAGCTAGGTTGTGAGATGAACTGGGTGGTAGGGGTACACCTCAAGGGTCTGTGCTCTCTCCATTTCTTTTCAATGTCTCACTCTTAGGCCTGCCTGAGAGATTAAGCAACATCAAAGGCCTTCACTAGTGTCACTAAATAAGTGACACTAGCCTTCACCACAGTCTGTACGCCGACGACATTACTCTGTGGATCGGCGGCGGCAGCGATGGCCACATTCAAGACACCCTACAAAAGGCAGTAGACATAGTGCAAAATTATGTTTCGAGAACGAGGACTGGACTGTTCTCCTCAAAAATCCGAGTTGCTCATCTACCGGCCTACCAGTAGGGGACGGAAGAGAGACCCATTGAATCCCGACATCTGCGTCTACGCCAACAACCAGACGATCCCAGTTGTCAACACCATTAGAATCCTCGGCCTACGACTGCAATCGAATGGTCACAACAAAGAGACAATCCTTCATCTCGAGAAGAGCACTCAGCTCACCATGCGACTCATCTCCAGAGTGGCAAACAAGAATAGAG
>CM023456.1:53207759-53268820 GCA_013339765.2 Haemaphysalis longicornis
CCAGGCAGCCCGACCATCGCTCGGAGCCTGCTTATTGCGCCTGGCGTGCTGAAGCTCAGTCCACACACATGTCGCCACATTGTTTTGTTCACTGTAAAATGAGTCATCCAGTTGCAGCTGGATAAAATTTTTGAACCTTTGCACAGACTTGCCAGAAAAAAACATAACGCTATGGGGCATTTTTAGTGTTCGCGATTGAGAGCGTAGTAACGGGGTACTCGTATGAACCGGGAACGTGTGAACAGGGCCGTGACCCCCGTCTGGGATAGACCAGTGAAACCAATGCTTCAGTGCACAAAGGCCTACCACGGCACCGACACCATCTTTTAACGAGCTCACGGAAGGGACTTGCATCATTTCTTTGCTGTAGCTACCGCAGATAACTGGGTTCGTAAACTGAAACAGACATCAAACGGACAAAGAGAATTCGGCACAAGGTCTTTAAACAAAGTGTCTGGCTCGAGCAAGCCCCCGACTGGCTCAAAGCAGACATCTTGGCAGTGACAAACTTTCTGGACATCTCATTGGACAGAGGACTCGCAAGGCCATTACGCCACGACTGAAATGGGCAAGGTTTCAGACCAGCCAGTGCTGGCCTTAGACAACCCCAACCCCACTGTCGTTCAGCGAGACTAATCACTCTATCCCTTTCCAAAGATCGAGAGAAGCGCAAAAGCAACAATTTCTCACAGACACTAAGTAAATGCATCTACGAACAATCTAAATGCATCCTGATATGCGATTCACGAGAAAGGAATACTATTGTACTCTTCTCCATGATCGATGCCTGTATTGTCTTATCCAGAAACGTTCCTTTTTCGCGATTTTTAACTGACCGGTTTAACACTATAGAAGCTCTGTTTCATGCATACAGAGTAGTTTTTGTGGCTCATCGTCTTATAATTTGTATCGGGATGCTTTCAAGAGTTGCAGGCGCTTTCTGTAATAATACTCCCTCCGTAAAAGGCCATGCTATACGGCAGACCAGGCAATGTGGGGAAGCCAGCTTACAAAGGTCCAAGCTTACGCCGATACCCTGAAAGTCTGCTTTACCTCTAAACACATATGCGTTGATGGAAAGACATTTTTAAGGGGGGATATGGCAAGTAAAACAACTTTTATTTATAGACCAAATGGAATCAAATTAGGAGCATTTATGTAGCTAACTATTCTAACAACAAAACTGAAATCAGTTTAAGGACACCTTCTATACTTTAAGTTAGAAGACCAATTACCTGAAACTTGCATTCAGCATAGTTAACTAATTTGGCAAGAAGTCAACAAGATTTTTACGTCAGAATCACCAGGAAGGTCTATTCTGTGCAAGGAAGCTATTAGATTATTGCATTCCAGAAAAGTATAGAAGATATTTTTGAACTGATTGAAGTTTTGTTGTTAGGTTAGTTAACTACATAAAATCTCCTAATTTGAATAAATTTGGCCCACAATTAACAAAAATAGGTTTACTTGTTACGTCCCCCCTTAAAGGAGCAATGTTCGCCGTCTTATATCAAGATATGAAGGCCCTACGACCATTTTTATGGGAGCTTTTCGGTCGGCCAACCGGTTTATGGGAAAACGCATTAGTTCTTTGACAGGACACCAGCGGTCCCACTAAGAAAGCTCTCGCCTTAAAATCGGTGCCTCACCTTCAGCTCCTGGAGGGTGTTGTGTAGCTGCCGGCGTTCCAGCTCCCCAGCATCGAGCTGCTCCTGCTGCTCTGCCAACCGGGCCTGGCAGGCAGCCAGGGCCGACTCCAGCCGCTCCTTCTCGGCCGTCAGAGTGGAGCGCTGGGACTCCAGGGACTCCTGCACCGACTGCACGAGGCCACCACACATGCCAGTTATCAGTCGCACAGGAGTTTTCATCACAACACCCGCAGAAACATTCCAACTGGGTAAAACACGTGGCAGGCAGAGCGAGTGTCAAACTTTCTTCCTCCGTCAAAACTGGCAGTGATGAACGTTCGGGCTGCTGGCTATCCACTCATTGATGAAGACGATGGGAGCAATAGTGACGAGAAACAGATTCTTGGCCAACCTCCAGTTGTCATAAAGATGACAATGACCTTGTCCATTCATCAGATAAGCAAATCAGACCCCGATCTCTCTAAATGCGTGGTCAACAGCTCCTCTACAAATGGTTACTGGAATAAATGAGCTTTAGCGTGCACTACATGAACTTGCACCTTTCAAAGTAGAAATCTGCTCTTCAGAAGGAATGTAAACGAGACTAATCCAAAAATAAACTCCTGGACTATTTGTTAAACTGCAAGACCTACAGAGAAGACAAGAGTTGTCCCACACATTCAAGCAATGAAACAGTAGAGAACAAATGTGCACAATGAACAATCCTGGATGCGCACCAACGATTCACCTCAAAACACAGAGTTGCACACACACCCACACGCAGGCTGTCGTCGCCAACTGCAAACTGGTCCACCATTTTTTTGCGAAATTCCTCTACTGATCACCAGCGAATGCTTTTCACTGCCTTGCTTTGAACTGTTGATGGCAGTGCACAGCAAGTCATTGAAGACTAGTTTTGGGTCTTCCAACTCTTGGGCTACTACAAACAGGAAAAAGTGCCAGTGTGAGCTCACAGCTCTGCTAAGAACAGGCATTCATTCAGGCTTTCATCTTTCTGCAGGCATCACGTTCCATATTTATTAGTCTACTCCTGCCCCAAGTCACTTTACATAATTATTGGCACATCTCTTGCAATGAAGCAAAGGCCATCAGGCATTTTATGGCGAAGCGGTACGTAGCTACTCTCCCGATGGAAGTCGACGTCGTCCCGTCTGCATGTTCATCAACAAGAAAAAAAAAATTTCCCATTTTCAATATCTTGTGAATGCTCCATAGCTCCCAACATAATGTAGGCACCAGACAGAAAAAAAGAAAAAAAATTGCAGAAATTGACAGATAAGACAGCTGCAATCATATGCCACGTTTCATCTACTTCCCATAACTATGTACTTCACAGTGAAGTTATAATTCTGGAATTCTGTATGCTGTTGATACGTGAACTTCTATGGAAGAGAGGGAAGACAGCCTCGCATTTGTCCACTTGAATAAAACTCGTCCTTTCAAGTTTCATTCAGCCAATTAGCTGGGAAGTATCCTCGATTGGAAATTACAAAGGCAATTGGTGTCGTGCACTCCTTGGACTGCGCCCAGCCTTGCTGGTCATCTTTCACAGGGTGGAAGGGCACGCAATTTCCTTTGCAAACATACAACGTGAAAACGACCCTTTTCGAAGCAGTGATCAGTGCATCGCTCACCAGCAGGGCAGCCCGCTCCGAGCGCAGACCTGCCAGGGCGCCAGTGGCCTCCGCCAGAGAGTGGTCCAGAGAGGCCATCGAGTGTTGCAGGGTGGCCACTTGCAGCTTGGAAGCGCCGAGCTCCGTGGAGGCTGCCTGCTCTTTGCTCTTCCACAGGCTGGAGGGAGGGGAGGGAACAAAACAGGACTACCGCATTTACTCGACTGTAACACCACCGCAAATGTAATGCAAGGGGAGACTTCTTGCTGCATCAAGGCAAAGAGAAGAACCGCCATAGCACAAATACGAGGCCAGTGGAGGCATACAGAAGCAGTTTTCAGTGCCCTTTTTGGCAACTAGCTGCCAAAATGCAATACTGCCATTGTATATAAATCTGTGTACACGTAGAACATTCCTTCAGAAGCACTGCTTGGTTTTTGTGCTCAGCCATTCATTAGAGCACACTTGTGTTGACATTCGTGGTTGCAGGCGAATGCAACATGTCGCTTTCTTTCACATCTACTGTTTCATTCTCTGCTGATGCAAAGTTCTCGAGGGCAGAAAGGACCACCACATAATGCGAGTGCGCGTAATACCGTATTTACTGGCGTAATCCTCGCACTCGCGTAATCCTCGCACCCCTAATGTGAGCCACCAAAACTTGGATTTTTTGGTTCCTCGCATAATCCTCGCACCCCCAACTTTGCAGCGGCGAAAGTTGCCTGCTCGCGAAACCCCCACGGTGCATGCCCTCTCCAATGCGCGTCCTCCCCCGCCGCCTCTCTGTTCGGCGGAGAGCGCTGTGTATCCAAGGCCATCCACGCACCCTAACAACCTGCATGGCTACTCCCTAACAGGCGCCCGAACACGCTACTCACACTGTCCTTGAGCTGGTTTCACGCATCTTTCGCGTGCGCGCAACTAGACGGTGTTCGCGCAGCCCGTTGTCGTGTCGTCGTGGTCCCGCCATTGAGCGGCAGCAGTCAGTGAGTCACTCGCGTCAGTGGTGGATAGCGCGCTGCCGCTTTGAGAACTTTTTGATCTAATTGTTTTGTGCTTGGTGCCGCTTCGCCACGGGGAGGAACGTCAGCTACACTGCCACTTTCAAACTGAAAGCGAAAGAGTACGCGATCGAACACGGCAACCGTGCCGCAGGCAGGCACTTCGGCGTCACCGACTTCAACGTGCGTTACTGGAGTAGGGCACGCACATACGACGACGAGATAGGGCGCGCGCCAGAAAGCAAAGGCAGCAATTTCATGATCGCTGCTGATCGACGGGAGACTGTTTACGTTGTAAATAATAAAATAAAAATAAATAGCTGCTGTTGGCAACACTGAGCTTACCTATAGAAAAAACGACCGCTACATTTAGCGGGATTGACATAAGGCAAATTGGCAACACTGTGCACCGGATTTTTTTTTTCCCCCGCATAATTCTCGCACCCCTAACTTCGCATTGACTTTTCCGAAAAAAAAGTGCGAGGATTATGCTAGTAAATACGGTATACGAGTTGACGCCACAGCCAAGAATCGGGTTGAGGTGGGGCAGACGACTTATGCCAGCGTTTGTTTTCTGTGGGCTGTGGGTGTGACGCGCATTTGCAGGGACAGCGGGCCCCGCCATGGACGTTTCCAGTGTTGCCAATCTAAGAAATCGCCCGCTAAACTTGGCAGTGAATACCATCTAAAGAGCAATCAATAGAATAGGGGGCTTACCGCACCGACGCTACAAGGGCGATGATGTGCGTTGTAGTGGAGGGCCCTGGATTAATTCTGACCACCTGGGGATCTTTAATGCACTTGTTTCCTCTCAACTCGACCACAGACAATGCAATGAAAACTGCGCGCTCTCTCGCAGAGAGGGGGGCGGCTCGCGGCATTCTATACATCGCAGGCTGGAGAGTTCCTTTTCTCTGCAACGTGAAGGGGCCATTTTTGGTCTTGTGCCACAAAAAAGCCGGCATGACTGCCTGCTCGCAAGCACGCGCTCGGGCTGGTAACGAGTTTTTCGAAGCAATAAACGTTTGTTGTCGAGTGGTCTGGTTGAAAGAAAAGTATCGAGCTCATCACTCAAACTCCACACGCATTCAAAACACAAAATAAATGGCAAAACTGTGCGTACAGGTTCCGGCATAGAAGAGGTGAATACACAGCGCCGACGATGGCGGATCGTTACAGGAAATGCGAGAAATAAGCCGTGCAGTTGACCAATGACAGCCATTCGGACAGCCATGGCCTCAATGACGTCGTGTAGGCCACGCCAGGGGTGCATAATGAGGAGAATTGAAGAGAGCACGGTTGGTTTTTTGGAGTCTTTCACAGTGATTTGCGCGCTCACCGCTTCACATGCAGGTGTTATATTTGGCTCAGGCATTCCTGGAAGTGTAAGCTAAACATCGCGCAGGTTTACTTGCACTGCTCGGAGAGTGTTGCAGGGTCTCTTTCAGCGTTTGTGAGCGACCGAGTTAAGAGTCTGAATTAGCGAGCAAGTCTGAAACCAGACATTTTATTGGTGAAAGGAGGACCCAGCAAGAAGGCCGCCACCCACCTGAGGTCCTGTTCGAGCTCTGTGATCCGGGCAGCCTGCTGCGTGGTCCTCTGCTGCTCCGCCTGCAGGGCCGCACTCAGCTTCTCCACCTCTTGCAGCTGAAAGGCGCATGGAAAGCCAAGGAGGGATTGGTCGAGAGAAGGAAGAGCAGAGGGGGAGTTGAAATGCCACTGGAGAACATGCCAATTTCAGGCTTACAGTACTCCTCACAGTGGCAAACAAAAGTAAAAAAAGAAGTAACTAACATGTGTACAGTTACGCAAGATCAACGCAAGTACTGAATACATCTTTACTTTGCCTATTTTTTTTTTTTCAGAAACTCTTAGCAAGGGACCACGATAGTTAGAGCAAATTATGCACGAAATTTGCCTAGTCAGAAGGCAGGGGTTTGTTTGCTTACATCAGATTCCCTGCAACTAAAACTACATCTATGTTGAAAAAGGCGCAAAACCAACAAAGTATTAAGCCTGAGGGGTAAACGAACAGGGTAGTGCCCCGTTTTTTTTTTTTTTTTACACCTCAACCTTCACACCATGTCGGTTTAAGTCCACGTTGCAAAAGGCACAAAACATCGCCCAGCTTTCCGTCTGGACAAAACTACGTCGCAACTTCAAACAACATGAAGACACATCTTTGAAATAGACACGTCAGAATATCGCCCACACTGCACATTTAGGCTACAACTATCCGCTGCAATAAAGAAGTCTTTCTCTTTACTTTGAGATTAGTGCGAGCGATTCGGAAGATGCACGTGGACGGCTGCTGCACTGGTGCAGAGCGGGGGCAAGTGCAGGGCTTACCCGGACGCTGCTCTGCTGGCTGAGCTGCTCCTTTTCGCCAGACAGGCCCTGCATGCGCTCCTCCAGGTCCCTGATGCGTCCCTGGAGGTCCCACGGTTTGCGCTTGTTGGCTGCAGAGGGGGCCAGGGCTGCTGTGGATCCCCCCACCGCTCCCCTGATGCTGTTGCTGCTGCTCGGAAAAGAAGGAACGGCACTCCATTTCAAGCTCAAATACGGGAAAACTACAGGTTTTCCCGCTCAATTTAATCCAATCGCCATCAATTTAATCCAAGAATCCAGTGCTGTCAGGAAGGTTGTTCAGGGGTGTTTTGTGCGGATCTAGGCGCAGCTTTGCGGGCTTTGATGCGCGTGGTGCGATGAAAACGTGGTATTCCTTGATGCCTTACGTGCAAAATATATGTGCAGCTAAATGGATATTAACTAACACCCGCAGACCAGGAGAGCGATCTCGTTTGATCTGTAGGTGGTGTGTGGTGATCGTCTGCGAGATCGTCAGAAGTATCGCCTGCTTACGTACTGTTACCCCAGCAGATTTGCCAGCATATTTTTGCGCGAGCAGATGACACTTCTGTCGCCAGCAGGCGATATTTTCGAGTATCTCGCAGATGATATAATTTGGAAATAATGCTTAACGCCGCAGAAAAGCATTCAATTATTGAAAATCAGAATGCAAAGGGCATTCAAGTAATGTGTCATTATCAAAGGAGCTTCTGAAGGCACTGTAACGCGAAGATCAGACGATACTTCTGACGCGTGTTATCGACGGCGCTCTCGCAGACGATCAGCTCACAGCAACGGTCGGTGCGTGTTTGTAAATGTCCATTAAGCTGTTTGCATAAGATAGCACATATTGCACCAAGAAACACCACGTTTTCAGCACACCACTTGAAACAGTCCTCAAAACTGTGCCTGATTTCGCACAAAACTTTCCTGAACAACCAACCTAATGACAGCTGGATTAATTCGAGTGGGGAAAACCTGCACTAACAGTGACTAGATGTCCACTCACCGAGATATGTAGGAATCTCGCAGGCGTGTGATCAACATTTGAAACTTCAAAGCATTCATTATTCCCTTCAGTTCAGAGCACAATTTTACTGTTTAGCATATAAAAATCAAGTTTTTTGAATGATTAACAAAAGATGACTCCACTGCTTGACATGCATTGTGAAGCTTCGAGACACTCATTTTTAAAGTTTGCTGGCTTCATTGCACCCTGAAGCCAAACATGCACACGACCCGGCATATTCAATGTCATGTTCGTTCTAAAGAAGGCGAGATAAAGTGAAGTTCCGTTTGCACAAAGAAGTTGAGCCAGAAGTTCCCCATGTCAGTTACTCGATTTCCTTGTCATCTTGCCGCTACAAATCTATTTGCAGCCACATAGGCCAGTGAGTATCAGTTTGTCAACCCAATGACAGAACTCAGTGCACTTTTTGACAGAAAAAAAAAAAAAAAAAAAAAAAAAAAAAAAAAAAAAAAAAAGATCAATGCATTTATGAAAGAGGGTAGAGTGCACAAAGACCGAAAAAGAGGGCAGGGCATCACTTAAAATGTGGCTTCTTGCATGTTCCACCAGGAACACGCGGTTCTGACAAGTGTGAGCAGATCTTTCAGCATAAAAGTCAACAGCATGCTATTGCCCCGTAGCCAAGAACGATGCAGGTTTCTTTCAATAAAAACGGTTCATTGGAGCAAACTTGTGCTTCGATACAGATCGGAAGTAAACAGAAGTGGCAATGTGCCAAGTCGCAAAAGGGAGAATGCCCTAAAGTTCTGGCGAATGGAATGCCACGGCGTTTACTCTGAGCATTTACCTCTTCACATAAAGCTTCCGGGAACCGTTGAATTAGATTGAGAACACAGGCGATCAAAGAGGTTTTAGTTTAGTGACGACAGGGTGAAATGCTCTCCCTACCAAATCGGACAGCTTGCGCGGCGTACAAAAGAAGGGGGAGGAAAACACTTGCTTCATTTCGTTCCCTCTGTTTCGGTGCGGCTGGACAACAAAAACATAAGCGTAACTGATAGCATGTGGGACCCCATACACGAGGCTATGCATGCGTAGCATGACTTGAACATAGCAGCTGTCTCACCTTTGGGACGTGCACCGGTGCTTGCAGCAGCAGCCGGGACGTTGCATGCAGAGCCGGCAATGTTCCTCCGAGACTTCCCCAGGGGCACTGGGATGGGGCCGCCTGGCCGAGGGCGCTTTGCCTGGACTGGGGCTGCAGCCAGGCGCTGCAAGCAACAACACCCGATCATGCAAGTGCCGAGAGGGACCCAGAAAGATGCACATTTCGAGAATTGTCAATTGCCACGTAGGTGGTGGTATTCTTGCGCCGCATTAATCTTGTCATGCAGTTTTTTGAGAACAGTTCGACGAAGTGCAGGATGCAACAAACACAATAGACGAAAACATCGTGAAGCAAGCGCTAGAAAAAAATTCGCGTGAGAAGCGCACAAGATTTAAGGGTTTGGGAGAGGATATCTGAGCCCAGTGCAAAATTGTAGTATGTGAGTAAGTAGGTGCACTAAGGAAAAAAAGAAGCCTATATTCTCCCCCCCCCCCCCCAAAAAAAAAATGTTACACTTGAGTACGAACAATAAACCTATGTTATTTTTGCACAAATATGTGTGGGTGGCCAATTGCAGAAGCTGATGGGTGGAGTAGACTTAAAAAGAAAGACGCCTCAGAACAACTGTGTTATCATGGGTGGAAACAATGCAGCTGGAATGCTTTGGTAAGCAGCTTTAAAAGCTTGCTTGACACGCAACAATGCCTCCCTCCAAATTCCACACACAAAGAACAATACAATAAATCAGCAGCAGACTCGTTTTACTCGCCAGTTTGTAGGCAAATAAACAACCGCTTGCTACCAAACAAGCAATAATAAAGCTGCGTTGAAAGTGCGTCAACACAGATTTAAATTTCCCGCCTGGCACGGCATAGACGTAGCTTACCTGGTTTTCCTTCACCGACATGCTGCTCGCCACGCGGCGCAGCCCACCCACCGCTGCCATTGCTGGTCGCTTTGTGGGAGACCGGAGCCTCCGCAGTGCTGGGTTGGCAGCCTGCAGGAAAGCAAACAAGTACGTACAGTCTTGGCCATAAGTTTGCAGGCCAAGTAAGGAAGGAGTTAATAGGACACAAGAATTCAATACACACGCTTTTCCCTCGAATGGGACAAATATTGTACGCCAGAAAAGTGGCAAGAGCACTCGTTTCTGTCGTTGAGTAATTTGGCAACGCTTGAAGTTAAGGTTTTGCTTCGAATTGTGTGGCTAAGTAACTTTTGACTAAAGCCCGTACGTCGTGGATTGATTTCGCCTGCCAATTCGCTGACTCGTGCGGCAGAAAGTGCCAAACATGAAGTCGAGCAAACGCCGCTCGTGCGGAGAGGGGCCGGACCTGCACTGGCTTGCACGCTTGGAAACCAGATGGCGTTGCTTGTATGCGCGACAAAAGCGCGGGCACACCAAAACGTTTGTCTTTTCTGCTGTGTGTGCGTATATTGATAATTGGTGATTCTTATATAAAACCGCAAATAAACTTATATTTACCACAAACAGAAGAAACAACTTGCCAAGAAAGTAAAATAAAACCACCCTTGTTAAAATCACAACAACCTTTGCTGGTAGCAAACTTAATTCAGTCTGCAAACAAGGCGCATCTGAAATGCGAAAATCGCGGCGTTCGCAGGCACCATGTAGACGACAATTCCAGGCATTGCGAACTTCGCAAGTGCGAATGTTCGTTCCAGCGGATTCGCAGGCGAAATTCGCTCCATGTAGAACGGGCTTAAGGCTACTTGGCATACAGATTGAAGTGCTAAGCAGAACTGCTCTTGTGTGTGCAAGAAAAGAAGATAATGTAACTGACAATGCCAGCGAGTGCAGCGAAATGCACTGAATCATACAAAGAAGGAGCATGCTATTACGTATCTACTCTGGAATAGTGGCACCAGAAATGTCGTCCTAGTCAACAGAAAAGAGGCAGCCTGGTTTTTATTCCAGTCCTTTTGGTTTTCAAGCACAGATTTACAGGAAACTTCAGTGCCAGTTTGAACATTGCAGCAACAGTTCAAAGTGGTTATTTTGTCATCGATGTTGGACTGTATTTGTGAATGGACGGCATTTGGTAAAAAGAAAGGCTCACCTTCTGGTCTGCCTCACCAGGCAGCGGCTCTTGTGCTGAAAGAAGAAAAATCGGGGCAAGTTTAGAGGACTTCCACAGATCACGGTTTGTAGAAAGTATGAGAGGTGGAAGACACTGGCCAGTTGGAAGAGTGTACACATAATGTTCTGGATTCTGGACAGGATTCTGGCTTAATTATGACACTACTCTTCGAGTTCCATGGTTTGGTTGGTATGCACAATTTCCCAACCTAACCAGCAAGCTGGAATGTTTGCTAGCCTGTAAATTTTAGAATCTGGGGAGGTTAACATAGCAGTGCTACACCCAAGCTATCAAGTGCAAGTAGTAAAGGGCCGTGGATTAAGTTGCGCTACCTGGAGATCATTACGCCCAAAAATCTTGATGCCCAGGCGAGTTTCCGTTTTCAACCTCTATCAAAATTGGCCACCACGGCCGAAATCAAACTTGTGTTTGAGCTTGGCAGCATGGCACCGTAACCACTAAGCCACCGCGGCAGGGTCGCAGAAATACCTTGAGATTTAGCCCCGGTAAGGACACTGTTCTCAAAAAGATTGATTGATTAATTGCAGGGTTTAACGCGCCGACGCAACGCAGGCGATGAGGCGCGCCGTAGTGGAGGGCTCCGGATTAATTTTGACCACCTGGGGATCTTTAACGTGCGCCGAAATGTCGTACACACGGGCGTTTTTGCTTTTCGCCTCCATCAGAAAAGCGGCCGCCGCGGCCGGGAATCGAACCCACGACCTTGTGCTCAGCAGCGCAACGCCACAGCCACTGAGCCACCGCGGCGGGTCGTTCTCAAAAAGAGAAATTTGTCCTGAATATTTCTGCTCTGGTTGCTTTAACTCCACCTGGATCTCCTCCAGTTAGATAAAATTTTATATAACCACGGAACGACCGTCTGTCAACGTGTTACTCACAAGACCATTCTTTTTATGATCGGGGTTCGATTCTTGGCCCCAGGTGGGCAAAATTAATCCGGGGCCCTACACCCCGGCGCGCCTCATTGCCTGTGAAGCGTCGGCGCATTAGACACAACAATCAATCAAATCATTCTTTTTACATTCGGCAGAAATGATTTGACTACCCCCAACGTAACGAGATTTTCATTGCAACATATTTTTTTTACTTCCAAAAGTCAGAACTATGGTAAACAGACCATTGGAGTTGCCACAATTATGAAGAGACTCACCTGTTAATGCCTTACAATCAATTCTTAAATTTATGCTTGAAGAGCCCCTCCTTTCAGCTGATTAGTTAATGACACTTTTGCATCTCCTTAGTTTCTTTTCTTTTTAGCTTTTTCTTTTGCTATACATCTTAGCACTTTGTTGCATATATACGAGACATGCGCGATTATGTACAAACTTATTCGGTAAGTGTTTTTGTGCAATGTTGCAATAATAGAGCCACCCCTTCTGCAAGCTCCTTCTGTTGCGATTGCTGCTATGCGTATACTTCATTGTCCATTTACAAAAGGTCCCTTCGCAGTGCCCCACTTCAAGCCTCTTTCTTTAATAACAATAATCATGCACTGTACCTTTATAATCTGTTACAATAAATGGAAACAGTAGAATGAACAATAGTTCTGTGTTGGAAAAAAGTACAAGCAAAACAGATGTGGACACAGGAATAACATAGACAAGTGCCGTGTACTCTATTTCTCGTGCCCGCACCTTGTTCTGGTGGGTACGATTTATTGGGGTTTATTACGTCCTGCATTTCCGCAATAATGCAAACTTTGCGGAAGCAGGGTTCGTACAGGCTTCAAAAGCAAAAATTCACGAGTTTTCAAGGACCAGAAAACAAATTTTCAAGGTCCCCGTCTAATGTTTATAATCTGGGATTATTTAACTTCTTCAACACAATGCGAATGTTTTTTCTTGCACAATGCCTCAGCACATTATGCACATTTAGACTGGCACGAACGGGTTCATGAATGCTCCCCCCAGCTTTATTTTTTATTCCATGGTTGGTATTTAGAGGCTTTTCTTTTTGCTTGCTGTTTTTCCCGAGGCTGTTTGATTTCAAAACTTCCTTAATGCTGCCTGCATCGCCTGCTTTGTCAGCAAGAGTACCAGCTGAAATTAACTCAGCAAGTGTTGCTGCAGGCAAAGGCAGGACGAACTATGTACACGTCCACCATTTCCACGTAAGAGCAAACGCAGAAGGAGCCTATGAGGCACAGCACACATGCAATGGGCGGACGGCCACAGACTAGATGGAACATGCTAGAGAACAGAAGCCAGCTTTCACTGAATTGTATCGTGACATGGATTGGATTGAGAAGTGCCTGCTCCCAATGTTGCCTCGTAATAACGAAAATCCACCAAACTTGTAATTTCATGCAATACACCGAAACTTGATTGTTACAATGTTTCTTTACATTTGTTAACACCTAAAATCCATGGCAAAGGCAGGGCCATTGATTCTCTCCAGAAAAATCAATGGTATTCAAGGTCCATTTAAAAATTCCAGGACTTTCCAGGCCTTGATTCCTGTGCAAACTCTGGGAAGTTACACCTTTAATCATTATATCAACGTAAATGGAGATAATTGGTCAAACGAAATTTGAAAAAACTTAAAAAATTTGGCAAGACAAGTGGCGTAAGAATGCTACGCATTAGTAGACAATTCACTGAATTCCTCCAGAACTTTTTTTAGTTCAACAAACGAAAGAAACAAACTAGGACATTATGAACATGTCTATTTATTGGTAAACCTTCTGATGTTGATACACGATGCTTTTTAAAACCACTGGTTCGAAAGTGGTAAATCCCACAAGAATGTGATTGGGCAAGTCCCCTTCAATTGAAACCTACACACCCAATTTTGAAACCTCCATTACAGTTATGCGTTTGCTCAACAAGGTTCACTCGCAAAGCATGGCTCAACTCAATTCCCTTGTTAAGATGCTTAGTGCAGTACCAACCACCTCATGACCGACACCCAATTAGATTTAGTGAAGTTCAAACATCCAAGACAGCTGAATGAAACCCTGCTTGCCGTATATGGCTGAAAGAACAAACGCAACAGCTGAAACTTATCGGCCGTAACCAGTGCACCCCGCCCTCAACAAACCGTACTGTATATTAACCACTGAAATGGTATCTACAGTGTGCGAATATTTAAAATCAAAATGGCAAATATTGGCGACCTGGAAAAGAAAACTAACGAAACCCGACAGGTGCAGGCGAGAATGTCACCAGCGCGAGGTGCAAACCATTGTGCAATTCGCCGACCGTCCAGACCTGCCGAAACAGGCCGTAACAGGAGAGCCACCCGTAGTTGAAAGGCGTGGCAAGTTAAACAGGCTTGGAAACCGCGGCGCGAAGAAGTCGGCACAGCAACGCTTCGTTCGTTTCGCAAATACTTCAAATATTAGCCATAATAATCTGCTCGTAGTGCAGCGAAACTTCGTTTTCGGATGAACACGGCACGAAACTGGCATATTTGAAAAACACGGTCTCGAAGACCCGGTCGACCAGAGATTACTGGTTGCCGTTACAGATGCAAATTACTGCAGACGTATAGGCAAAAAGGTAAAATGTTTCACTCAACTAATGGCTACGTAAACGTGGTTTACGATGGAATTAGCAGGCACGGTGGGAAGCCTACATTGTTCACTGGACGTGCTGTTTTCAAACACGTGAAGCATTATCCAAGCGAGGCGAAAGGTAACGTCATTAATTCACTGGAGGTAAACACGCCCCCACAACTCTCCTAACGGCCTTACTTCACTGGGAGGTAAACACGCCCCCCACAACTCTCCAAGCACAAACTTGGGACACTTGTAGGGATTTCGAAAACTGAAACGGCACACCCTGCGCAAGAAAGCTCGGGGAACAGAGCTAATTCAAAACTGACCGGCGCCAAGAGCTCAAACACGAAGTTGCAAGACCTGCCTGGGCAAGGACAAAAGACGACAAGCAAACAATAGCAAATTAGACACTAATTGACCCACAATACATTGTTAGCGTCCCAGCAGGACGTTACAGTAGCCTAAACCACCAACGCTCAGTCCACCGGCTGGCCGGCATCGTTCCTCGCTCGCCGCTTTGAAAGCAGGCGTAGGTAAAAACCAGCCGTGCACGCTTTAAAATAAACCAGACGATAATGAAACACTTACGCTGGCTCATTAGAAGTGTCACTGTGCAGTTTCCTCTGTGTGTGTCACCTGGAATAACTGCCACTGCTCCACTCGGTTGACACTCCACGGCTCCACAGTTTAAAATTCTGCGGCCATTCCGGCACCGCCTGTCGTTTCATTGGTTTTCAGGTGGCTAGTGCTGAGAGCGCTACCATTGGTCGCTTTCCAAATAACGCCAAAAAGCAAAAAAAAACTACTCTCGCTGTTTTAGAATTTTTTGTAGTTGTTTTATGTAATTCCAAAATTAAATTTGAATACACAACCGTTATACAGATAATTCAAGAGTTGCCGCTGCTCGAAAGTCAACACGAGCAGAACAAGAATGTTTGCAACTATGGGCATTATCACGTGGCTTTGTTGATCGGCTGATCGGCGTTTTGTTTATGGCTGTTGTGTTACGGTAACCCGTGGTCGTAGTGAGCCGTATGCTTTCGACACGACACGCTTTCAGCGCATGATTGGCGGCCCGTGCGGTCAGTTGTTCGGCAAAAAAAGCGGCCGACCCGCTGCCCTAGCTCGGGCCTGCGGCCGCAACGTGTACCATGGACCTGTACTCCGGTGACAGCAGCGATAGCTTCCACAGCGGGAGCTCCCTCGAGTGGTCCGGGCCGTTCGTGGAGGAGATCGACCATCGCGAAATCGAGTTGTTTGAGGCAAGTGTGGTCGTCTCTCGCTACAAGATCAGCCGGGGTTCAGGCGGTTAGCGGCACGACACCCTCGGTAAAGGTCATGCCGGTCGGGAATTGTGAAGAAAAAAAAGGCGGTTAAGGCATCAAAAAAAAAAAAATCATCGCGTTTCATTTTATTTTTATTTTCACGTTATGAAGCCTCCCTTCCAGCCATGGCTTCTTGTCTATGCTACCGCAGGCTCCGCACACCGCCATAACCAAGCGATGCAGCAAATTCAACAAAGTTGAAATCGGCGCGTAGGTATGCAAATCGCCGCCTGTTTGCTCTGGTTGCGACAATAGTTGTGTTCCTTGTGGTTATTTCGTTGCTACTTGTGTCGCGAAAGGTTTTGGGGAAAACTACGTTAGGCGCCAGAAATGCCGATTGTCCCTGAATACGTTGCGAAAGACCCCACGCGTCTTCCTGTGCGAAACAAACAAAATGAAGCCGCGGAATTGAGGAAACGTTTAACTCAGCATGCCTTAGCGCTGTGTTTTCTTTGTTTGGAGTTAATTAATAGGGGGCTGGCAGTAATTCTGCTCACAGATTTTGCTGCAATGTTTGTGTTTTATTGTTGTCATAGCGCCTTGATCTCGCTGTTGATGTTGTTGTTTAAAGGTACCATGCAGGCAACGTAAACAACTTTGCTTTATTAAAAAAAATTGGGCCGTTCATGCCTTATAGCAATGTTGTTCCGCAGAAAACCTTTCTTGTGGAGGGAAATATTCATCTTCAAGGGCACTGAGCAGGTGACCTGTGGTCTCCTTTGAAGGGAGCTGCTAGCTATGGAATTTGGTGCATTGATACTTGCTCTAGTACCTCACAACAACAACGATTAACACAGAGCAAAGCAGTGCTTCTAAACAGTCCTATACTACCAGCTAAAACGGTATGCGTGTATGTCATCATGCCGGCATGCTCTGCCCCATTGGTTCTTTCCTGGAGGGGTAAGGGGTCAGTGCTTGCATGTAATGCACTTTGGGATGGCAGAGAGGCTGGGGTGGTGGTTCGTCACCTGTCCGGCCTCTTCGCAGGTGGTGGGCAAGGGGACCTTTGGCCTGGTGCGCAAGGGTCGCTGGCGGGGACAGGATGTGGCCGTCAAGTCCATCGCCTCGGACCACGAGAAGCGCGCCTTCCTTGTCGAGGTAACCTCACTCCGCGGGGGGCATTGCACTTCTCTCACGCCTCCCCCTTTTTGCAGACAAGCCCGATCCGCTTGTTGGACCCCTAATAGTGACGGACACGTCATCTCTATTCCTTGGCAGTCTTTGACTCCTATCGCAGCTTGAAGTAAAAAGAATAAAATTCACGTGAAAGGGAGCGCATTTATAGTGCTGAATTGATGTGATGTCACTTGCACGGCTAATACCCGTGCCACACGTCCACGAAAAATGACATTATTCGGGCGATCCGTGCTGCACGCCAAAATGCAAAGGCATTAAATGTGTTTGGCATGATGGTGATAATGACCAAAAAGAGAAATGCAGTCATATTTTAGAAGTTTTTAACGTGGAAGAAAACGTCTTAAAAGGGTTAAAAGTTATTTTGTGAAAGAAAGCGAGTCTTTTCTAAACAAATGGTGTGAGCCGTTTCTAAAGGAGTTTTCAGCAGCTGCCGTCGCCTGCCAGCGGTAGCCTAATCCGAAATATTCGAAACAATAAGTAACATGACGTTCTGCCGTTTGCCGCTATTTTAGTGAACTTCGTCTTCTTCAGAACTTCGCCACCAAGAGGTCACAAAAATCGCTTTATTTTGAAGTTCAGCTTTGTTTCTGCGTCGATACTCTTGGTGCTGAGAGCTTCGTTGGTTCCATTTCGTGCACATCGCGTTCGAGAGTAGCCAGATTTAAGGCGTTCGTGAAGGCGAATGAGTTGTGCGGAACTCCTAAACCAAAAATGACATTAGAGCGAATGGCATTAGTGTAGCAGCGAATTAATGGCATTAAAACTTAACACATTAAGCACTTAATGTCATTTTTCGTGTACGTGTGGCACGGGTATGAAGTGCAAGCAGCAAACAACCATGGAATTGCTCACCTTTGCAAAAGCAGTGCCGCCGTGCCTCTCGTGGTGACCGCAGTTATGTGCGCAAAAGGCTAAGAAATGCTTCCACTTGCACTGGTGAGCAAAGAGTATAGGGAACCAACAGAAAGGAGTGAGACATGTGAGCATTTACGTGCGTGCAGCAGACCGTTGTGCAGTCAACCAGCACTGAAAAGTGCACTGAAGGTCATGAGAGATTTTGTTCTGGTATCACCTCTGTGATGTGTCAATTTGTGCAGTATTAACCCGAACCATGTGTAGTTGTTTTATGTGTTGCTTCGAGCCCCTGGCCGGAAGTATTATCTTATCCCGTGGTGAAACCAGGGCGGCATCAGCCTTTTCTTTCTTGCGTTAGTCGGCGTCCTGTCTCGTTTGATAGGGAGCAGTGTGACCTGCTGGGCTGTTTTGTTTGATTGGCAGCGTTGTCGATCTGATGGGATGTTTTTGGAAAGGAGTGCACTTTATTGCGGAGCACAAGCCTCGCTCCAGTGAACTCTATCGACTGAAATAACCTTGGTTCATTCTTTACTATGTGGCAGTATTTTTGCAGCACAGGTTATACGTGCCGAAATGAAGTGGGGGCAGCCATTACCAGGAAACAAAATAGTGGCAGTCGCTGTTTCTGTTTTATCCAGCTCGTCACGGCATTAACACAATGATGGCAATGGGTGAAGGGCATCAGCCCTATTGAGGGCCGTTACAAGTATGAACTTTTGTAGTAAAAATGGGGACACAGACCAAAAGAAACAGTTAAAAACTTAAATAAAAAACAACAAACAAGACGTTTCGGCTTCGCTACGGAAGCCTTGTTCACAATGGGGGGAAGGAAAGTTCATGGTCGCTTATGTTCTCTTCAGCACGTGACGTAAGCAGCGTGTGTATGACGGGGGGAGGGACCATTCATTACAATTGAGTGTGTGACGAGTCCCCTGTATCTCCAAAGTCTCGAGATGAAGTCGCGATTTGAAATTCCTTTCTTGGCCGACGATTCTTGAATTATCCCTGTCAGTGTTGTGGCCCGTTGCATCCACGTGCTCGGCGAAAGCATTCGGCGCTATTCGCTGTTATGAAGAACTGTTACGCCATCATTTGTCACAATCGCGAGACTGTGACCCAAAACTCACCACACCAATTCTTGCAGCTGTTGTTCTGAGTAGACCACGAGAGCATGGCCTTTCCCATCCCTTTGTGAGAGTGACTTCCCAAAGAGGCATCACATTACCTTTACAGCAGGTGTTCGATCATGTGACCGTTGTTTGCAGGGGCACCACATCCTATCTCCTTTCAACCCTCACTTGCTTTTCTCCAAAGAGGTGTTTTTGCTGTAGAGGTGGCATGTGTTTGCTCACGTGACCCTTTGTTTAAACTGTGCACGGCGTGTTTCTTGTCCTAACAAAACAGGGGGACCAACGGGGGTGCCTTCAAACAAGGAGAGGTAAATGGAGACCATCAACAAATCTGCGAGGACCAGTTAACAGCATGGCCCACGCTGAAATGGCACTGCCGTGTTCGCTTGACTTGTTTGCAAAACTGAATTCACTCAAAAAACGTCGTCATACGCACATCCAATCCAGCGCTGCCATAGAGGAGTTTGTGCGTTGCATGCCTGAGAACACACTCCATTCACATATTGTTGAACCATTGCCTTCTTCGCGCTTTTGTTTATTATTATTATTGTACACGGGTATCTTTTTCTTCACCATGTGCAGGTGCGACAGCTGTCGCGGGTGGATCACCCCAACATAGTGAAGTTGTATGGAGCAAGGGTTCGGCCACCGGTGAGTGTTTTAAGTAGCTTTTTCAATGGTTACAAAGGAAAAAGCGTGCCGTTTTCTGCATTGAAACTTGCAACTCTGTTTGCCAGGTTGCCTCTTCGAACTGTTGGGATCATTTTGAAGGAAGCCTTACATTTTAAAATTCATCTTTAAGCTGATCTGCAACTCTAGGGCCTTGTTAAAAGGGCTACTGAAGACAGACGGGAATCCTGACTAACGCCACATCCGGAAGTTTACCGCAGTTGGACCACTCCGCTGGGTGCTGCGACAGTTGGAGTGGCATGTTTTCAAGTGGTTTTAGTAAAATTACTGCGCATGTCTGGAGTTCAGAGTTAGGTAACAAGGGATTTTAGTGGTGTATGCCACATGTTGAAACTGAATTTTGGGCAGGGAAATTTTCGTTGCAGTTGGCCTTTACAGTGCTGCAGCTGGTGACATGTTGGATGTCAGTGCAAAGGGTGGCTCATAATCACTCTTTGCGGATTAACAGAAAAGTGTGTCGAATTCGGTGACGAACGACACGTGTGAAAAATCAGCAGCCTTTTCAAAATGGCTTGAATGTAAATAATCTGGCAGCTCAGAGGGAAATCTTTTTTGTTGTTGTAGTTACATGGGAAGAATTGTGCTGCTCTTAGAAATTGAGAACATGGCTCACATGTCCAGTGTATGTACTTACTAGCAACAAAAATGTTTCTGCTAGCATCAGTGACTAAAGAACTAGATGCCCCATGAGCAACGAACATAAAAGTGTAAACGTTATGGCATCTCCCATCCTGAGTGCATGATTTCTGATCCTCACGCGACTCTGTGTTTCATGCTGCTGCACAAACTCTTGCAGATGTGCACATTTTTTTGGCAATGAATGAATGAATGCAGAGACCCATATTGTGCACACGTTGTCTTAGTAGTCATACCGTGGAAGCTGGTTTGTTAACGTAGTTATGTGTTTTTTCCCCCTCTTTGCAGGTGTGCCTGGTAATGGAGTATGCAGAAGGGGGATCTCTCTACAATGGTGAGTTATTTTTTTCCCCTGGAGTAGCCCCATGAATGCTACCCATGTGTCCTGAATGCAACTATTGCCTTGTGCGTTGAGCTGCTCCACAGAGGCTAGGAGGTACTTGGATCCTAAGGGTCGCTACCATTCAGACAAGCTTACTGTACACGCTTTTGTGTAATGTCATTTCAGAAATATTAAACAAATTTGAAGTTTCTTCAGGTTTCTATTGTTTTACATTAGGGGCGTTTCTTTTTTTTTTTTCCTTACTGTTGCGACGTTTTGGGTGGGCAATTATTCGGATAAGGAATTCATACTTATACTGGAATATGAAAGGATATACTAGAGTTTTAAAGGAGAACCTCACATTTGATAAAAGAGGACATAGTCATTTTTTTGTGCAGAAGTCATTGCTTTTCTCCTTTGTTGCATTAAATGTTCAGCAGGGTTGACCTTTGCAACGCAAGCTTGTAGCAGCACGAAAGGTATTCTCTGCTACTACTGCCTTTGCCGCATTGGTGTAGAGAAATGTGCAGCTCTCATTTTTATTTCATTTTATCTGATGGGCTGCAGCATGTAGTCGTGGTGTTCCGCAAGGTCTCGCACTCTTCCCAATGCTTTTCATTCTTGCCCCTGTCACAGTGCTGCACACCATGAAGCAGGTGCAGTACACTCTGGCGCACGCCCTGAGCTGGGTGCTGCAGTGTGCACGTGGCGTGGCCTACCTGCACAGCATGAAGCCCAAGGCCCTTGTGCACCGCGACCTAAAGCCCCCCAAGTGAGTGCACAGCACTCTTCAGAAGCAGTGTTGAGTAGGGCAGCGATGGTGTGCCAGTCGTGTGCTGGCAAGAGTAGTAGCGTATGCAGGACTGGGGGTGTTAATGGGGTGAAAATTTGGTGTTTCTTCTGTTGTGTACTTTTCCTCGCATGTCCCCAGTTTGTCCCTTCGGTAGCGAGAAAGAGAGAGGGTGCACAAAAAGTGTGAAGGCAGGTTGTGGAAATTACGTTAAATGGGTAACCACAAACTGTAACTTGCGCAAAACATTATTTGCACAATCCGTACAGGAGGGAAAACACTGACTGTATTAAAAAAAAAAATTGTTTTTTCTTCTATGCACATGCCTGTGTACAATGCCGAACGTGTTGGTGGGCTTAGGGTGCTTGTCTCCTTTTGTTCAAAATTAATAGGCCTCACAAGATGAAACAACGTTTGAATATTTGGGGAAATTTGGGAGCATGCATTTCTAATATCAGAAAATTTAGGTTCATCATGTGCGTAGTATACGGATTTCATTTTTTGTAGATTGAGGCATTCCACTTGAAACCTGAAACAGCACAATGTGGAAGTGGTTTATTGGGGATATTTTGTAGACAAAGATGAATGAAATGTGGATTCTCTGTTTGCTTTTTGGAATAGATTTTGTGTGCTTGTAAGCAGGACCATTGTAGAAAGGCTGGTATACGGAGAGGAAAGTTTAGAATGAGAACGGCAATCTTTCTATGTTTTGTTTTGTAGAGTACCTCAACACAGCAAAAATGAACAGTTTAATGTACGATGTCTGTTGCTGCAGTGTTTCCTAACTTTAACTTGCAGAGACGCGACTGGTGAGCTCAGATCTGCCGTCATTAAGCACACACTAATTGTCAAAATTTTAATGAACGCATTAGTTGTTTTGGTCTGAGAGACGACTCGTGATTTCATTTTTCCAGCCTCCTGCTAGTAAACGGGGGCACAGTGCTGAAAATCTGCGACTTTGGCACAGCGTGCGACGTGCAGACCCAGATGACCAACAACAAGGGCAGTGCGGCTTGGATGGCCCCCGAGGTCTTTGAGAGTGAGTGACCGCATTTGTTCGCACCTGGGCTCGCTGAAGTATTCTTTTTGGAATTTTGTGTGGCGCCATAGTTGGGCTGGTTGATATCGGCTTACTAGCCGTGACTTCCTTCTAAACGCAAGCAAGGTCATAGGCTCATTTTTCCACGGTTTGCAGCTTGAAGGCAGGATGTTTGCGTGTGTCGAAGAAGAATGGGGCATAAATTAATCTCTACTCCTGCACTGTGGTGTGCCTCAAGGAACGGGGGTTTCACCAACTCTTTTTATCGACTGGTTCTAATTGTTAAACCGGTCGGTACAAGCCGGCTTTGTGTGATTGTCGTACACATAATGTCAACTCTTGCCTTTATTAGATAATTTGGCAGTTATATAAGCAACAGAGAAGTTTAGTTTTTTTTTTTTTTTTTGAGTTACACAAAGTCACGAGTTCGGGTGGAACGTGGATGTCTTCCCCGTTGAAGACATTTCCGCCAAAAAGAAACAAACGTTGGTGTGGCCACCTTTGCAGGCTCGACGTACACGGAGAAGTGCGACATCTTCAGCTGGGGCATCATCCTGTGGGAGGTGCTGACGCGACGCAAGCCCTTCGAGGACTGCGGCCCACCGGCCTTCTGCATCATGTGGGCCGTCCACCAGGGTGGGTGGAAGCTCCCTGCCTCTCTTCAGTGGTGTCTTAAGGCAGAAGCCTTAGGTGCCTCATGAAACACGAAAAGGGACCATAGTTGATATATGATGGGCTTTCGTCTTCAAGCCGCATAAGCAGACTTGAGTTCCTGGGGAATTCTTGCGCGTCTGAGAGGGTCATGTAATGGTGCACTTCACCTGCAGACGCCAGCACGAGAAGAAACACTAGTTGACACGAGGAATGTTGGCAGTATTGTCCCTGTGCTGGCGATGCTTTGAATGCAGGCCTGAGTAACGGGTTAAGTACTGAGGCTCAAACACAGACGACTTTCGCAAAATGGCAGCCATGCTGTTTTAACCCCTTAAAACAAATATAATACCCAGCTGCTTGTTTAGCCTATGCTGTAAAATTATTCAAGTCATCGCATGGCCCAGTGTCCACAGCCAGGATCTGCAAGATGGCAGGCTTCTGACACATCTGCGGATTGTTCAAAGACTGCAAATTGCACGCGTAAAGCTGTTTCAGGTGTGGTCTGTGGGAAAGAGAAAACGAGCAGCATTCAGGTTCTTTGTGTACGACCAGATTTTCAGTTGTTCGAATGAGGGAGTTTGGGCCACTTTGTTCGAAATCGTATTTAAAGAACGCACAAGACGAGATAGAAAGCGGAGAAAACACAGGGTAGGTTACTGACTGCTCTTACCCACTCTTTGCCTCGTGTTCTGTGCGGCTTAAATATGTATCGTCTGTTTGGCGCACTGCCTTTCCAGACGTAGCGGCACCTTGTGTGGCTTTCTCTTTAGATAGATAGATTTCTATCTCTCTGTACAGTACAAAACACAATACGAGGACGGAGTGGAAGAAAGAAGCTGCCCTATGCAGCTTGGGCACTCTATACGCCCTAGGTGATATGACAGCAGTCATGCAGAACGCAGTGATGGGGTGTCCAAATTAATTGAACATCTTTACACAATAGGTACGGTATTAGCAACAGTGTAATATCAATTATAAAATAGAAGCAGCTGTAAGAAACGAAAACTTATACAAAGCAGGAATTGGTTAGCAAAGGCTTGTTCAGGGGCTAGTTGGTGTAGTTGCTAGTTTGCGCACCATCGTTTGGTTTTGTCTTGTCAGTGTCCCTGTCCCTCGTCCAAATGTGCAGTTGAATTCAGGAATTAATAAACTGAACAATTTATTAAGCCATCCGCGATTCTGTTTGTGCTGTACCGACTCTCCAGACTTTGTTTCAATGGTCGTTCATTCCGTGGGTCATTCTTGACTGCTTTCCAGGCAAGAGGCCCCCGCTCATTCGGGGATGTCCCGCCGTCTTGGAGCAACTCATGGTCAGGTGTGTGTTGGCTTCTCTCTCTTTCAACGTGATGCCGCTCCACTGCAGCAGTGCACCGGTTAAATGGCTGTGTGGTTGCCTCGTTGTTGCCCCTTTTAGGTGCTGGTCACAAAACCCTGAGCAGCGGCCGCCCATGGCGGAGGTCAAGGAGTTGATGGAGCAGCTGTCTGCGCTTGTTCCCGGTGCTGATGTCCCCATTGCTTACCCACAACCCCCGAGAGAGCAAGGTAGGGCAAGGGCCTGTTGGTGCATGTTGGAACTTCTTGTTGTGAGGTTGGTGTACTGTAGGGGCCTTGAACACAAAACGCAGATTTGATTCATTAACCCTTTTGGGATCAGTGATGTACATGTTTGTCCCCTGCAAACACCTTCAAAATGCTCAACGACGTACATGTACGTCATCGCTTGTATGTTTAAAGAGTGCACCTTTTTTGATCATTTCTCTCGCTTTGCATGTGCTGCCACCACGCTGCGGAAATGCGTGAAATTTTTTTCTTGCATTGATGGCTCTTCTTTTCTTTCATTATGCTTTACTAGAGTGGCGTGCCGACAATCGCTTGCGGATCCGGCAATGCGCGGGCGACCGCTAGTTTTAGTTTCATCCTCCGGGTTCTTTCCACTTCTTGCACCCGCGTATCTTTTTCACAATGTTTCTTGTGTTACTCGGGAATAAACCACGTGTATGTAACGTCACGAGTTTTCTGTCACTTTATGGTCACCCTAAAAAATTTACAATTTTTTCTCGAAATAGATTCGTCGGAAGAATTTAAATCGGAGGTAAAAAAAAAAAAATCGGCCTTGCAGAGTTGCATTTGGCAAAAAAAGTTTGGCCCTCAAAGGGTCAAAGAGACTGTTTTGTCCTGACAGCAAAGATATGGATGTTATTGCAAACTTCAAACAAATAATCGGGGATATTAATTAAGGAAAACATATGAATCAGTGGCGAGTTCCCAGTCACTTTCTGGTGACTTCTCTACGATGTCACAGAATCCTGTTTGGGGAACTGGCAGCCACCGGCTTAATCCTTTGCGACACGCATTACGATGCAGCCGTCACAAAAATTTGAAAAGTGCCTGTGTATGTTTCTGATAAGCCAAAATTTCACTTAAAAACTGTAAACAAGTCGATCTCGTAAGTAGTTAATAAATTAGGCCGTGTCCGAATCGTAAACGTTTTTAGCGCTTGCCCACATTACATCACTGTACCGCAATATTTAAAGTTCTTCGCTGTTGCTCGCATTTTCGTCGGTTAAAAAAACATTGTTTGCTGCTAGAGTGGCCAGGGGCTCGTTCTTTACAATTGTGCAAACTTGTATTTTGTCTTCATTGTCCCATTATAAAGGGAGGAACCGTTCTTGAAGCTTTTTTTTCTTTATTCATGGGTAGATGTGAATGAAACTTGCTGTGGAACTAAACCAAGGCACTGCCCGTAGCTTGCGGTTGGCTCATTGCCACAGCCTGCTCCCCTCCCCTGACATCTTCTCTGCACCTTGCAGCAGAGGACCCGCCGACCGATGACCAGTGGAGCGAGCCGGGAGGCGCGGCCAGCGACCCCTCGTGGGGCTCCCAAAGGCAGGCCACGTCACTTGTGGTGCAGGGAACCGCAACGGCTGCCCAGGTGAGCTTGGTCTGGCATCCCAAAGAGAGAGTTGCTTGAACGGTTGATTGAGAAAATCGAGGCAACAGAGACCAAGGGCGTTGCAACCTTTTTGTTGGTGCAGTGTGGGCTCTGTGTCATCTGGCACAACTTGCGTACTTCGGTGCATATACACTGTAGACCGCTTATAACGGAAGGCGTGGGAGAGTGCTGAAAACCTGCGCTATAAGAGGTGCCGCACTATAAACAAAGCGTGCGTGAATCCAACCGCATCGCACCCTACCTGTCAATCATTCTTTATTTATTATCACTCAAATGAATGCCACTTGCAACCTAGGGCACGGTCTTTATTTCCTTTTTTTTTTTTCCCACCCCACCTTGCGTTGACGATGCCGAAGACGATTGCTTATCAGTACAACGTACTGGCTGTGTAAACCTCCGGGTTGCAGCGTGTTATCTCCAGATGTTTGAAAAGAGAAAAAAAAAGGGGGTTGCTTATCCAAACAACGTTCTAATAGAAACAGCTTTCTGCGGGCTGGAGCGCTCACTATCTTCAGATTTGCGCCGAGAGCGAGGGCAGT
Organism: Haemaphysalis longicornis; assembly: GCA_013339765.2. Classification (NCBI taxonomy): domain Eukaryota; kingdom Metazoa; phylum Arthropoda; class Arachnida; order Ixodida; family Ixodidae; genus Haemaphysalis; species Haemaphysalis longicornis. The sequence goes on from CM023456.1 coordinate 53,234,142, forward strand.
TGTGGTTATCACGTGAGTAGAAACAGAACACACAAGCTAAAGGGTCCCTGTTTGTTTTTCTCTTTGCTGTGTCTACCTTAGAAAAAAGCAGGGAGCATACGCTGCATCGGTTGCGACCCTACAACGATGCCTCAGCTGCACCGATCAATCAATAGACCTGCCATAAAACTGCACTATAAACGGTATTGCGCTTCCGGCAACCGTGTTTTAAGCAATGCACTTAAAGCGTGTACCAAAAATGGTTTTAGGGGTGATTTTATTGCAATATAACTTGCCGTAATGTACGGGGGATACGGACAACACGTCCGGTCATTGTAATGTTGTTGCAATAAAAATGACAGGTCCAAAAGAGACTGCTAAAAATTTAAAAGCAAACAGTCAAGCGACATTTCAGTTTTGCTGCAGGAGGCCTGGAACTTTTGCAGTGAAGCGAAATGTCTTTTTATTGTTTGTCTTTAGTTTTTTTTTTTTTTTTTCTGCTGGTGTGTGTGTCATTTTTATTGCAACATTCTTAACTCCCACCAAACTGGTTTCCGTTGATCCTGTGACGACTTCATTCTAATGTTGGGTATCCAAGTACAGTTTAATCTTGTTTATTTGAAGTGTAATGCCACGGTCCTGTCTACGCTACGTGTTTTTCAATCTGCAAAATCACACGGTAATTTGAATGTGGCCTGGCACACGCTGGTTAATTCGAGTGTGCCGCATCATTGACTAAGCTCTCGACACTGCTTTCATCGTCAGCTTTGCACTGCCAGGTGACGTAAGTTTTGAGAGTCAAATAAAGGTGGGCATCAGTTTAGAGGCCCGTTGCATAGATGAGAAGAAGATTTTTTCACGTTACGTATCTTCAACGTACCACATCTGAGGCCCCCTAGCAGCCCTCACCGGCGAGAAGTTTTGACACCATGGAGGAAACGCCCCGTCTAGTGCAATCGACACTGGATTCAGCCACAAGCTACTTCTCTTACCAGAAGATGTGTTTACGCGACGCTAGAGGTAGTCACAAACCCCAATTTTTTAAACGTGACCGTTACCAATTACCTCCATTCCCAATAAGCGTAAGTAAATGTTCCACAAGTTTTCAGTTGCGTGCTAGCTTACTCTACATGCACTGCCCAATGCTGCACAGTTCGTAAGTACACCGTGCCATAATCGGCCTTTAACTCGAGCAAGTTTTGCTCCCCCTGTAGTTTAACTAACAAGGTTCTGCTGCAGTTCAGGTTTCAAACATTTTTTTTTTATTTTTTGCGTTTGCCCCAGTCTGAGCACAGCGTTTCCAAGCGGACCTCTGCGCTGCAATTGCATGTAACTTAGCCGCTCTCTCCCCCCTCGCAGGCCCAGGATGGCAAAGAGCAGATGAGTGCCCCGGCGTCCCTGTCGTGCAGCAGCGAGGACTTGCAGCGCATCAGCGAGCTCTCGATTCACGAGGCCGGCGACACGAGGGACGCGGCGGCGCACGTGCAGCCGCCCGTCAGTGCGGCCGGCCTTCCCTCGCAGGGGGGCGCTGCTTGGACCCCAGGTGGGTTCGGTCCGTGTTCTATTTGGGTGGTCGAACTTCCCTGAAGGTGTCACTGAGGTATCAGTATAACCCCGTTATGCGCAGTGAAGAAAACACAGGGCAAGGCAGACAAGGGCCGGCACTTTACTTACAACTGAATTTAATTAAAACCACGGGACATACAAATAGAAAAGAACAGCAACACGCGCTCAAATGACTACGAAGTTTATCACGCCACTGCACAGCCCCCCAGGCATCCGTCAAGCACGCATGTGTGATAAATGCTAATCCAAGGAGGCCAGCTCTTTGAAGCTCAAAGATACGGACGTTGTACTGACATAGTCACCTATCCAGTTCAGTTCACCTCGCTGGTCGTTGGCTCCCTCATCCTGTGTTTTCTTTATTGCGCCTAACGGAACCAGCTCATTCCCACATGGTGTCAGCATGTTTTTAAGTCTGCGCCAAAACAAGCTTGTGCACTTCCTTTTGTCTTGTTTTCACTTTATTCTGTCTCATTCAGAGTGCTAGGGAGAAAGTTGGCATCGACTACACTTTCAGTTTAATCATCTGTCAGAAAACAAGCGTGCTTAGAGGTATGCTTATCTTAGCTCGCTGGTACTGCTTGTTCATGATGATCCAAAGCATAAAACTAGGAGCTGCCAAACTAAATGTTGATAAAGAAGGGCCAGATACCACTAGGTTGTAGCTTATTTAGCCTTTAGATGTTTGCTCAAAGGTAGCCTGAGCCTACACTAAGGTAGGTTGTACACTTTATCTCTTCCTGTCTCTTTCTCTCTCTTCGTCCAAGTTGTATTAAACATCGAGGTACGAAAATGAAGATAATCATGCTCATTTTCTAAATAACCGTGTTGAATGTTGTGAGATGAAACATGATCGATAACTTGCAAGGTCGGTGGCTTGGATGAGTGGGTACAACGTGGCGTTTCTGGAAACGGGGAACCGTTGACGGAGACACGAGAGACAAGAGCATGCCACGAAGTGTTTTGTGTTGTCGTCTGCTCTCTCATCCTTGTCATTACTTTTCGCCTTCCAGGAGCATCACTGTCAACAAGCGTTAATCGTTACAAACCCCCAAATGTATCGACAAGTTTCACTTACCCACTATATAAAGAGGACACGACTGACCACTTGCTGCGCTTTTCTTGACTGTAACGAATGAAATCGTCGTCACTTGTTGTAAGCAGCTAACGGACGCCCCTTTGCCTTGCAGGCCACCGCCGTGCGGGCTCAGCGGGCTCCCCAGTACCCGGTGGTGGTGCCCGGGATGGTGGCCCCCGGTGGTGCGGGTGACTACCACCACCAGGCTCCTCCGCAGTTCCCCAAGTGGACTCCCGGTGGCATGCACTCGCGTCCACACCCCAGCTTCCAGGCCCCCCTGGTGCAGAGGCCCGACCCCTCGCGCAAAGTCTCCTGGCCCTCCACACCAGGTGAGGGGCACGGACGCCACAACTGCTGTTTTTAGGCCTAGCTCACATAGCAGCAGCGGTGGAGGTGGCGGAGGAAGTGAAACCGTAGGCATTGATGCAGGCAGCAAATGCCTGTACTCGCGCCATTTACAAAGACGGAGTGAATATCACTAGCCTGGGAATGACTACATAGCGATTCCTAATTCCGTTGCCCTGCAACCAATTTCAGAGAGCGTTGGGATGTTTAAACCAGTGGTTCTCAGCCATGGATGTGTCGGGGACCCTTTGTGGACTGGTGAAGTGATGGGGGACCCCTTGCAGCGGAGGGGAGGGAGGAGGGGGGGTACGTAGGTAAATTAAGGGGGGACGTGGCTTTCAAAATCTTTTTTATTTCTTTGTGGATTTTGATGAAAATTGGCACAGCAACTGGAAATGCTTCCGTGATAACACCATAAAAATTTCAAACTAATATTTTGAAAACTTTTTTATGTATTAAATTTTCTTTCTGTTCCGCTTGTACCGAGCTTGAGCGGCTTATAAAACACGATAGAAAACTTGTTCGAAGTGCTTTGCATTCCCAAATGAATGGACGAGGTCGTGACAGTTTTAGAATTTTTTTTTTACAACACAATTTTTTTTAGTTTTCATTTTTTTAAAGGTTAATGTGCAACAGGCATGTTGACTGTGAACGATTATTTGAATAAAAAAATCACAAAAAACAAATCTGGAAAACCAAGAGTGTCACGACCTGAACTGTTCATCAAGGAATGTAATGCAAGAAACAGAATCAAAATAGACCCAGCGGTCGTGAAGAAATCCCTGGTACAAGCGACGGAGGTGGCAAAAAAAACGGTTTTGAGAAAACGGCTTCCGAAGTTGCAACATAGGTTTCACTTATCAAAAGTCGTCACAGTTGAAGCCTTTCATGTCCTTTTGAACATGGGGCTTCTGGAATGCCTTGCCTTGAAATTGGAGTGCCTTTTACAGCCTTTTTCTTTCCAGAACACATCATTTTCAGCTCCTCCGTGAAGAGTACATACCCACTTTGCAGACCAAACGAAGGGGGAGATGGGTTTCAATGGGCTTTAAATGCAAAGTAGGTTAGCTGGTTGGCTGTATCGCACTGAACAGCCTCCTTTTGCAGTGTTGTCACCATGGCAACAAGTTGAGCATTTTTTTTTACTTAAATTTGAACATTTTTGGCTTTTTTTATGTTTTATCATCTTGCCTGGCACAGCAACTTAGTACTCATACGTGCAGGTGTTCATTGCCAAACGTTTGCATACCACAAGGATGAAAATGAGCTACTTTGAAGCTTGGTAGAGTATTCTGCATAACTCCGAACTTCAATGCAAGAGCATATTTTTTTACTACGTTTGACATTCAAGGCATCCAATATTTCTAGCAGCAAAGCCAGTATGCCCTTAAGTAATGGTATCAATAATTTCCCTAAAAAATCACTGTTAAATGCTGCGACAGTAATGTACATTTTTAATGCAGAGAACATATTTTTATTCCTATATTGCTAACTCAAACCTGTTTGCATGAAAATTACAAGTGCACGGGAAACGTTGCGCAAGAAAGGCGATATGGCTCGCGCGCATCGCAGCGCACGCTTACCGCGACATATCGAACTTTGATTATACCTGATATGGCTGGTCAGGTCGCTTTTAAGATTAAATCTAACGTCGTAGGCATTAATTACAACTACTGGCGTTCAATCGTAACCGGTTGCCCAGTCATGTGATGCTCCAATGCGCGTCGGCTATGCCGTGCGCGCCGCAGCGTTTGACGCGTCGACCGTTTCTTTCTCAAGGCTAGCGAGCCCACAGTCAAAACACAGCAATAACTAAGCGTGTAAACATCGCAAATCCGACTAAAAGTTCACTTCACGAACCGCTATCGCAAGCGCGCACACCGCGTCACCCTCCAAGGTCTGGCGACGGTAGAATCACGCGCACCACGAAGCGTTCGATGACCTCCTCCTTTCGAGCCACACAACTTCCCGTAATCTGGCTCGTTATCTCTGGCATTTCCATCGCGATAACGTGCGTGGTGAATACCACAGATTGAACAGAAACTCGGCCGAGCGAAGCGGCGAAAATGAACTCAATCCGCTCGCTACGCAGCTCAGGCGGCCGCCATCTTGCGTTGCGCCCGCGACATCCAATCAGGAGGGTCGTTGTTCTGCGCCCCGACCGAGGACCAATAGCGCTTCAGCATCTATTTCTAGCTTCGTTTGTGCGTCGTTTCTTCTCTGCCGTTTGTGCGTTTGTGAATGAACGAAGGTACAAGAGACGAGCGGAACCGGAAAGACGACCGCTCGGCCGATCTAACCATATCAAAATGGCCGCGCCCGGTGGCACCGTTGCGGAGATAGAGCGCTCCGAAAATTGCCGTTTTTTCGCCCTTTTGCGCTGATAGTTTGTCACCGCGCCTGACAAAAGTATTTTTTTATGCCACTTTGCGACACTTTTCAGCGTAAAAACTTTGCAGACGCATAGAATAGTAAACATAGAAGCCGAATATGCGGGTTTCAAAAAACGATGTTTTGGTCATTTTTCCGAAGTTGAAAGCCACGTCCCCCCTTAACACAACTGGAGCGTGAAACAGGTGCCTTTTATTGCTACCAAAAACATCAAACAAACGTGCCACATCACTTCATTTTGGACAGTTCATCAATACGTGGCACAGGCGCGCTTAAACAGAGTTGCATATCTGCAGCCACATTCAACCTGTTTCGGTATTTGCTTTTCAAGTATGCAAGTCTGGAAAAAAAAAAAAAGCCGGTGAGGGTTTTGCGGATCCTAGAAATGGCTTCGCGGACCCCCTAGGGTCCGCGGACCCCCATTTGATTTGAGAATCACTGTTAAACAATTAAACATCTCTCTTGTCCCCCTCCCCCCTCCTTCCCACGTCTTGCAGAGGCAATCCTCTCTTGAGGTGAACGTACATGGTGATAAGTACTCCTTGCTCATATCTGGTCTTTATTACCTAATTGTGGCTACCAGGAGACTTGAGATTTTACGGGGAAAACAGATGTTGAGAAAGCTTATGTTGCGGTTGCGTTAAACGAGGAAGGCCGCAGTACGCAGTGTCATTGATTTGTACCGTACTGTTGGCAAGGGAGGGAATTTCAGTTGACCACGTCGTGCCTGCCATGATCACCGTGCCTTCTTTCTCTGTGCTTCTGCAGAGTGCCCACAGGAGGTGGACCTGGGACTCAACGCCCACTTGCTCATCGAGCCTGCCCTGCAGGTGAGCAGCCCAATATTTTCCAACGCGCAAACATTTTCAGGCAACTCCCCACAAAAATCTGTCCGTCCGTAATGTGTGACACAACATGTTCCACAGGTATATTCGTAAACACTAAACGTTTTGTGTGAGGGGGAACTTTTGGCTGCCTTTGCAGCCTGTGCAATGTTGACGACGACTCTGAGCGAGTGTGCAAGTTGAGGTTAATGTATCCTTGAGACACAAAGTGTAGCATGTGCTGACGTTGTGTGCAGCGGTTACACGACCACATCACAGCATTAATAATCACAGAACAAAAGCAAAAATGCAGTTTGGTCATTTGCTGATGGAGAAGCGGCATTGCACTTGGCAGAAGGAAGAAGTGGACCAACCGTGCAATCAGCACTTCCCCATTCGCCAAAAAGATTAAAAATGTGCTGGCTTCACGAGTTGTAAGTGTCGGGGAAATGCACGAAATTTTTAGGCAGCGCTTCGTGCCTTTTTTTATCTGTGAAACATCGTTGGCAGAGTGCCTCTCACCTGTTGCCTTCCATTTAGGTGAGAGAGTCATGGTAATGTGAATAGGATCAGCAGATGTTCGTTATATGCGAGAAAAAAAAAATACGAGTGCTCCTCAAACCTTCAGTAACGAAATCTGTCATGCGCTGCTTTCTGTCTCTCACTTTCTTTTCAATAATTCCTCTTTCTCTCCTTGCTTTCCCGACGACCTTAAATGCTGCATCCTCCTCCAATTGTGTCCCCGTCTCCTGCAGCCCTTGTTTTTTTTTTCTCTCTCTTTCTCATTTCATTCCATCATCCATGCTACCCCGCCACTCTTACCTGTTTTATTTCAACTAACTCTTCCTAATAACTCTCCGGACTCATCGGCCACCTCTTTTAAATGCAGAGCACATTAGGGGCTTGCCTTCTCATCGTAGCTCGCTCGCCGGACCCAAGTAGAGCCACATGCCGTTCCATCGTGGCCGCTGTCGCCACGGCATAACCCAGAGGCTTCGAAAGCCAAGCAGGTTATGTAGTCATAAGCGTTCGAAACTCGTTAACCGCTGGCGCTTGTCGTACACATCCCCATTGTTGAGTGCAAAGAAAAGTGAAGGTACATTTGAAGTAAAATATACGTAATTAACTGGGAGCAGCCGCGTTCATTTAGTTAGGAATGCTCATGGGATTGCCTTTTATAAGTGAAAAAAAAGTGACTGGTGCTACGCCAGCATGTGTGGATGGGAAATCAAGCACAAAGGGAACAGAACTCCCGCTGGCGCAGTTCCAAGCAGGGGGTGCGCGAGCACTGCGTAGGCAGGAAATTCGAAATGCGTTGGGTGGTAGCAGTGAGCGGATAACGGCGCTACAGCCCATTATGGCGAATCACTGCTCTGCACTTCCAACAGCTTTCACGTTGAGTGGAGCGGCTTGAATCTTTTGTCACAGTGGAAGGAATTGCTCCGCTGTTGTTGAGCCCTGTTGTTCACTGCCGTCTCTCTTACCCCCTTGCCCCTTGCTAATGCAGCCCCTGGGCCCCGTGCCGAGCTGCCAGGAGTCGGTGCGGGTGTTCGAGGAACACCGCAGCCTGGCCCAGTGGTACTTCAAGCTGCAGTCCGAGCTGTGCCTGCTCAAGCAGCGAAGGTAACCCAGGGGTCGGCTCGTTGGGGCACTCGCTCGCCCAGGCTGTACTGGAGAGACGTTTGCTGTGTCGACAAGGAAGATCAGTTTACTTAGCAGGCGTTGCCCTTGCTGACGTGCCCACCAGGTTAGACCCTGGGTGGCCACGTCAATACTTAGCGTATTTGAGAGCGCTGTTCTTCAATCTCACCGGAGTCTCGTTTTGTGACAGTGCCCTTATTCTTGACGGTTGAGTGGGCCGTCTGCTTAGAAAGACCCGTACTCATGGCGATAGTGGCCTGTTTTTCGCCGTGTTTAAAAGCGTTGATTCTGCATAGTTTATCAGACAGTGAAATCAGCTACCCGCCACTGGTCGCACAGAAAAAAGGCCACCGACGCTGGTTTAACTGGGCTGCGCCAACAACCCATTTAACACCAGAAATGTTGTCACAGACATAGTCATTTGCGCACCAAAATAAACAAAGAAAAAGTATATCGGGTGCCAGCACCGCAAAAGTCGACTATTAACATTCATTCAAACCAATTTTCGCCCAAAATTTAGTCTCTTGTAGGCAATAGTCTGCTATAGCTGGGTCTGTTATGTGGATTCCAATTAATAAGGGGGCAAACTGGTCTTCGACCTTTTTTTTTTCATTTAGTAGCATATTTTTATAAAACTGCACAGCATTATGGTTTTTGAATCTGCAACTAGATTTTTTACAAATTGATTATTTTTTAGATAATTAATGATTAATTGGCTGTATTTTGGGTCACAATTACAACACAAACACTCCATATAGAATGGCGATTACCATGTGGCCAGGCAGACAGACTAAAGAATAGAACGTTGTAAGAACTTTTTTGACAACTTTAATTCTCCCGCGCTGTGCCAGAAATGGCGCAGAGGTGGTGTGTCAGTTAAACACAACAATTCTCAAAAGCTTCCACTTGAAAAATTTGTTTCAAACATTGTATTCTCAACACATTTATGTATCAGAAGCAAAAACAAAATTACAGTTGTACCGTATTTGCACGATTCTAACGCGCCCCCGATTGTAACGCGCAGTAGAATTCAACGCCCGGAAATCAAAAAAGTAACTTGCCGCCGATTCTACCGCGCACACTAAATCATGCCATGAACAGACGCCTCAAAATTGCACAAAACGTTTAATTGAACCTAAATTGTCACACAAACACAATCACGCGATGTCACACACACACAATCACGCGATGTCGACATTGTACGCTACTCGCTGTCCGAGTCGGAGAGCTCTTTCTCACTGTCCACTGACCACAGAAAGTCATCCTCGGAGCCATCTAAGGCATTTGAAATGCCACATTTTTTGAAGGCACGCACGACCATCGGCTCCGGGAGGGCCTTCCAGGCACCAAGAACCCACCTTGCGATGTCTTCGAGCGTCGCCCTCTTGAGACGGCCTGCTGGCGTGAGGGCCTGATCACCCAGCCAGTCGTTGTACGCTGCGCGCACACGGTCCTTCATCGGCTTATTCAAGCACACATCGAGCGGCTGGATCTGGGACGTCATCCCACCAGGGATAACCACAAGATCGGTGTGGCAGGCCGCAAGCTTCTCCTTGACGCGTTCGCTGATGTGGCACCTGAAGGAGTCGAGCACCAACATTGAGCGCACACCAAGGCTGGCTCCAGGCCTCTTCCGCCAGACCGAATCGATCCAGTCAATCATAAGGTCGTTGTCCATCCAACCTTTCTGTTGTACGCGGACGATCACGTTGTCGGGAAACGCTATGTTTACTGGCATCGTCTTCCGCTTGAAGATCAAATACGGACTCAACTTGTGGCCGTCCGCCGTACAGCACAGCATCGCCGTCACCCTGTTTTTCTCGTTGCCGGACGTGATTATCCGCACCTGCTTGGCGCCCGTCGACTCAACAGTGTAATTCGACGGCATGTCGAAGAAAATTGGGGTCTGGTCTGCGTTTCCTCTCTGGCCAAGCAAGTAGTCGTGCGAGAGGCGAAGGTTTATAACAAACCGCTGAAACGCGATCAGCTTCTCTTCGTAGGACTCTGGAAGTTTCTGGCAGATGCTTGTTCTCCGCCTCAGCGAGAACCCCTTCCTCTTGAAAAACTTCTGGATCCAGCTCCTGCTGGCTTTGAAGCGATCCCTCGGTATATTGTACTGCCTCGCCAGTTGAAGAGCCTTCGCCTTGACGATATCCGAGGACACGGGCAGCTGGTTAATTCGAAGCTCCTTGACGTAATCCGCAAGCGAATCTTCAAGTACAGGAAATCGACCACGCTGTGGCCCACTAAAGCCCTTCCGTGTAGCTTTACAGTTGAAGATCCTGTCCCTTTGTTTTCGCCAATCGCGAACGCACGACTCTGGGACGCCTAATGCACGGGACGCTGCCCGGTTCCCTTCCGTTTCCGCCAAGATGATTACTTTGCGTTTAAAGGAAGCATCGTAATGAAACCGTCGTTTCTTTTCCATCTTGAAACACCGAATTCACGCAGCCTGAACGATTGCAAAAAGAAAAATGGCGAACAAAAAACGAAATTGGGCGGAAGAAGACTTCCTGGTACCGATGGCGATGTGGCTGGCCATCATTCGTTGAGCTATTTCGTTTCGGTTTCGAGTTGGCGGTTCCGGTTTTGAGGTTTTTGAGATTTGAGTCCGATTGTAACGCGCAGGTATTTTTAAACCCCTATTTTTACAAAAAAGGGTGCGCGTTAGAATCGTGCAAATACGGTACCTTCTGCGGGTGCCAAGATATCCGAGGGCAAAACGCTAGCTTCGGGTTGCAAGAAAAGTGCCATTTTACCCTCGAATTCTGAACTGTAGAGTGAACTTTAAAATTCTCTTTACATTAAAATATGGTTCCTTTTGATGAGAAAATTCGCAAACTGATATAAAAATGGTTGTGGATGCTGGAAATGCCATTTTTCAGAAAACGATTTTCTGACCATTTTTTGGCCCCAAAGACCAGTCTTCCCCCTTAAAATGCATTTGGACCAAACAAACCACACAAATGGTCTGTTGTAACCGGAAATCCATTGTTGCTGGATCTGCTGTAACGAGCGTAGACTGTAAACAAAGGTTTAGGGTGCGAAGTTTCCCCACATCTTCACTGGTGTTGCCTTGGGTGCTTGCTGCTAACCCTAATCTGGTGACCCGGTGCTACCATGGTGCAGCAAGGAACTGGACAAGGAGTTGCAGCAGCCAGTATTGGAGCCCCAGCGCACCTTCTACGACGAGATGGAGCAGCTTGACCGGGAAAGGGTAAGTAGGAACCACGCTTCCTCCTCCCTAGGAAACACTGGTGGTGCACTGGTGCACACTCCCACTCAGAAGTTACACCCAGTTGCACTCACTTGCACTGAGTGTGAGTGCTTTGCTGGGTGGGTTTTTTTTTTGTGTGTGAATGTTGTTGTTGGCCATTGCGTTAACTATTTCTGGGAAAACCTTTATTACTGCGTGTGTTACGGGTGCTTAACACTTTCGTGATCGCAGAAAAATTGGTTGTTTTTGTGTGTTCCAGGAAATATTTTTTCTTACCTCAGAAAATGATGGATGCCAAAGTGTAAGTTATGAAATGATAGAGCAAAAATGGGGCTTTTCAACAGTTAACAATAATTTCAGGCGACATATGTAGTTAGTACGAATTTTATTAAAAAAATTGTGAAAACAAAAAAATCGATGATAACCTCAATGCTACTTTGCACACGGTAGACATAAAAACAATTTGAAATATACACTTTGAACATAAGACTCTTATAATACTACAAATATGAGCAGTGTAAGTACAAAAGTTATTTACCTACAAATATATAAATATAAACATGACAAGCCGCCCTGGAGTGCTACGCCAAGGTCACCTCTGGGCCGTTTTCGTGGAGATAATTCGAGTGTGCAGCCAGCACCAAATGGTCACGCCCGAACAAAGTCGACATGCTGCAGATAAGAGCTGTGGCCTTTAGAACAGGACCAGTTATGTTTTCAACAACGCGTGCCCGTGATAGAATTGACTGGAGAGGAAAGCGAAACTCACCAGCACACACCTGACGATGGTCTGGGTGGACTTGACGCACTTTCGCTGTCCGTACTAAAGTCCGGTGAATCGAGGTCATCTTCCATGTCTGTGCTGCTACCATCATGCACAGATTCAAGCTCAGATACATCGGAATCCGTCGAAATTCGCCGTTCGCGCGAAGCTTCGGCTAGCGGCGGCGATGCCATAACTGAAACCACACGAGCTCGACTCCCCGCCGGTGAAGGACATTCTAAAATTCCTCCTGTGGTGGAAAAACGAAACTTGAAGGCGAAACTGATAAAATACTTTCTCCTTTGCCATTTGGATGACATTAGAGGTCCAGAAGCACTCGGAGAACGCCAAAATTTGAATTTGTATTCATCAATAGCATACTATCGATAGGAATAGGTACAGTCATGAAAGTGTTCATGCCTACTGGCTTTTATGGTTTCAGTACTGTAGAGCTGAAGGATTTCTTCCTAAATTAAAACTTGTGTGTTGTGCTTTTGGTGAACTACAGGAAGCGCCTACAGCAAGGTGATGCATTCGTCTGGCAAAGCGGGTGATGCCCGCTACTATGTGGTTTAAAGTGTTGTGTCGGAGCTACGTGCTGAGTGGTGGTGCTGAAGTGTGGCGCCACCATTGTTTTTTGCAGGAGCAAATTCAGCTTTTGCGCGAGAGCCTCAAGAGCCAGCTTCAGCTGCTGAAGCAGCAGCACCAACAGCCCGATTCATCAGCAGCGAGGAAGAAGTCAGTCGGCTGCCGGCGGTCAGCCGACCACTGGCAACGAGGACTGGGTCATGGTCTCCCTGCCACGGTAGCGCCGCGACCGGTGATCATCGAAAACGCTTCGTTAGTGCAGTTCAGAGCGGTAACAGTGTTACCGGTCCACTTGCGTACCTTGTGACTGGATGGTCGAGCTCTCCTTTGATCTACATTGTATTTGCAATCGTGAATAACATCATCTGCGTCCCCCTCGAAGGAGATGGCGGGGTCGGCAAGCGGGCTGTCATTCACTCTGGCGGAAGTCATTGTTTTTAAACCATTCTGAACCACGCTATTCCTTGAAAGCGCTGGCTCTGGTTGGCAGTCTCAATGGGGCAGTGCAGTATCGTGGAAACGGAGGCTCTGTCTTCCGGAGCGAACTACCCAAAGATGCCATGTTGGGCACCCGTGTTGCCATTGAAAGGGCCTACGGTTTAAAATTATCCTGACACGTCAGAAAGACACAGCAATGGGCAACATGGCATCGCCTCTCACTAGATGTGGTAGTGTCTGTCGTCTGGTAGACGAATGTCGCCTAGCAGACGACTAGACGACTCACAGTTGTCTAGTAGAACATGCAGTCATAGAAATGGTCGCTAGGGTTGGTCACAAGTTGTAACGGGGATTGTGGAATGTAAATTCCCAATGCGAATGCTGTGTTGCATCATGACTTACCAGTGAAATGAACATTCTTACTAAGAAGCTGCAGGGTCTTATGACCACCGAGCTGTCCAGACGAAACCCGTCTCCCACTGTTTGGGATGAAGCTCTGAAGGAAAGGTTTTAGAACTGCGCCCACCTGCTTTGAAATGCTCGTCGACAAGCCTCGTTGAGCTTGTTGGGCAGTGTTTGTCTGTGCGTGGTGTCGTTGAACACCGTATTTTATCTCGTACTCCATTTCGCTTGGGAAAATGACGGAGACTGGAATGATGCGTGGCATTTGGCATGCCAGTGTTTATTGTTATTAATATTATTGGCTGTACGAAGCTGTGAAACCGGTGTGCATGAGATTTTAGCAGGGTTACACCGGTCAAATTCAATTTATGTTGATTATGCGTCGTCAAATTGTCGTCGTCGTTCGTGGTAGCAGAAGGGGACACTTAGCCGCGTTCTCCCTCCCAGATACGATCGTAGTTGTGGTTTATTGTCGAGCTGAACACGGAAGCTAATTTTGTGTTCCTTCTGTATGTACTGGGTACAACATCCTCACTGGGCTTTGCAGAAAAGGGAAAATTGTTCTTCTAATGGACCTTTTTCCAGTAGCGATCTGGGCATGCGCGGGCTGCCGGTCTGTCATTCTTGGCAGGCATCTCAGTTAGAATAAACAAACGGTCGCCCCCTCAGCTTGCAGCTTGGGGAGTGGTTACGCTTTCTAGGGTTCCGCGTTTTATTTTTTCTCTTTCGACAGCTCGTGGTGGATTCGTACGTGCACACCAAAACAAGGGGTTTCTAAGAAAAAGGGCAAAGACGTTTGAGGCAGACCACGCTGCGAGCACATGGCTGCCAGTGAGGGAGTAACGAAAATGAAAAAGAAAGTAAAGATAAAGGGGCGCTTCGACCACTGCAGATTAGTCGTGGGAACGTGCACCTGCTACCATGACAGTCATGTGAATGGTACGGGCGACGGGTGGGTGTGAGAGTGACTGCAGGACCACGATACTTTGTGCACGAGTTTTCTGAAAGCCTGACTTTTTTGGGGGCGTGCCTTACTGCTGTTTTTAGTTTACTGTGGAGGCTGCTAGGAGGACCGGTACTGGAAAAAGGTCTGTTTAGATAGCATTTTACAAATTTTCCGATGTCCTCTAAGTAGAAAGTAGAGTTGTTTAGAGCAGACTTCTTATGACGGCAATAGGTTTTTAGTGTGTTCTCAGGGTTAATATAGTCTGCTACTGTGTTGATGCATCCCGCTTGATAGGGCTTTGCATCCAGGGCTTGGCACTGTAGTAGTTGTAGTTATTTCTTAGTTCCCACTGTCCTTGCGTGAAGTTTGTGATGAATGTGCCACTTCCACACTGCATTCTTTTATGAAATGGTGTCGTCTTAATTTGAAGGTGCTTTTTTGACAACTGGAAAGTGTTTTGTCAAGCACCCAGGACAGATGGAAAGACCAGCCAATTTACCAAACTACGTGTTCTCTCTCGTCGCAGTTACAATGTAGTGTCGAATTATTTTTATGGTGACCCCTTTTTCGTCCCTTTTATGTGTGTTATGGTGCGTGTGTGTGTTCAGTGATCCGTTATGTACAAAGACCAACAGGTCAGGTCCCCCCCGTCAGGACACAGTCTCATCGGGGGCGCAAAAAACTACCAGTGCCACCTTTATTTACCAATGTTACCCGCAATCAAAATACGTTGGACGCCGTTCCAGCGAAATTGACTTTTATTGCTGCGTTTCGCTCGAGTGTTTTTACGTTAGCATGCCTGTTTTGAGCGATTCTGAAGCCTTTTTTGCGTGATTGCTTTTAGTGACAGTGAACCCTTTTTTTGTGTGGTTGTTTTTATGTGAATGCCTTTTGTATCATTCGTTTTAGTGATGGTGAATCAAAAGCAGCCTCTTTTAAGTGGGGTGTTTTGTGTCTTAAGTTCGCCTGTGTTGCACAAATGTCTGCGATTGAGAGTGATGTGTTGCTTGCGCAAGAAACACCTTTAGGAGTGCAGTTTGTTTTAAGAGTGCAGTTTGTTTTAAGCTGTTCATACAATTGTGTAGTGCGCACCACTCTTCTTGTGTACAGCGACTCAAAAAATTGATGGTACCTGATGTAGCCAGCATTGTCTTAAAGCAAGCTCTTTATTGTTGGCTTAACTATGGGAGTTGTATATTGCGAGATGCCAGAACCCCACTCCAGGGGTACCGCACATGTGACTTGCGCAATAAAGGGTTTTGTCGGTAATATGTGAACACGGCTGCTTATTGCAACTGCATTGAAATAGTTTGGGTGGTCACTCTCGCAAATTTCACATTCTGATCTTGTTGCCGGTCTTTGCAGGCTGGTTGTAGTAAGAGTGTCTAAATGGCAGGACAGAGATCAAGGGAGGGTGATGTCTTGAAGAAGTTTCTGTTAACACGCCGGCCCTCTTTGAAAGTACACTATTTCAACACTGTTTCAACAATTAAATTTTCAATTTTGTAACAAACCAACGTCAACTGGAGGCATTGCCTGCGCTTTCCTTACATGCACAGCAATTTGAAATCTTCCCAGTCAACAGCAAAACTAAACGTTTCACACCCGTTTTATTTTGCGTCATTTATGTCTCCTTTCGTGGGTTGTGCCTGCGAACTGACTTTAAATTCATTTTTGCTTTAAATCATTTAGAGATCTTTCCTCGATGTTTACACTTCCAGGAAGTTCACCTTCTTACGTGCATACCCCAGCATATTTTTGCACCTGGTGCTCTTCTGTTGGTTTCACAATGGTACAGAAACGTTGCAGACAGAAACAGAAACTATGCAGGAATGCAGATTGGCACATTTTTCTAGGGTACAAGGCTAAGCCTGTGGCAATGTTTGACTTCTATGAAGTCTATTGTGTGTACGGTAGCCGTATGAAGTTTTGTGCCACGCAAACATTTGTGACGGCTAGCGGTATTGTGTACAGTTCTGCCTCTGATCTTTTGAGCTTTTCTCGTCGTTAGCGTGTGTAAGTACTTGTTCGAGCACCTAGTAAATCATTCCAGAAGCAACCCCTGCATTGTTTATCATTGCTTTCTATGCAGAATGCATTAAAGGTTTGCCTTTTGATTTCTCTGAAGCTTTTGCTTTTCTTGTTGCGGCGGCGTGTGCCACAACAATAAAGTTTTAAGTGGCTTCCGAGTCATGAACACGTTACCTAAACTGCTAACAAGAAAACAAAATTCTGGAGCTTTGTATGCCATGACACAGTCCAGGAGGGAGAAATAATCATTTACCCGAACTAGAGCCAGAAACAGCATATAGACCTTATGCAAAAGTGCCGCCATCTACCGGAAGAAAAACGAAACGAGCACGCGACGCCATGTTGGGGGGATGGCGGTCGCGGGATTGCTTGGCACGGAGCGTGTGAGGGGCTTTCTCGGCTTGGCGATCCATTTATATTTAGATTCAAGCGCAGCAAAATGAGCGACGAGGGATCTGTGGACCTTTCTCTGTTGCCCACATTTGCGGGCGACTTCGTAAATACGCGTTATGCATCGAAAAAGCAGTCAGGGAAGCACCGGCAGGGAAGCTGTTGGAGGCTGTCGCGTTTCTTCTTTTTTTTTTCTTTTTTTGGCTTTGAGAACGCAAACATTGAAAGTACATCCGTGTTGGTTCACATCCTGCGGGTTTCCCAGGAGGTCATTCGTGAAACGATTCGAAACTTGCGGGCTGTCCTGACGTTGAAATGGGGGATGGCGGGCACTCGCGATATAGCTATCCGCTAAGGATCCTCTGGGACGGAGAGGAAACCTGCAAAATAAAAAAAAAAACGCACTAAACAAAATAAATTGCATAGCTGGCATTTTTTAACAGCGAAGCTGTTGTAGCTGGCCATAATGTGTAGCGCGTAACGTGTGTGGCGTGTAACGCGTTAAACATTGCCAATGAATATTTAAATTACCAATAAATTGCCGAGCGCCGGTGAGCGCGTGCCTCGCGGCGACCGCCGAGCGTCCCTAGCACAAACAAGGCTTCAGCAAAAAAAAAAAAAAAAACTGCGAAAACCTTAAAAGAGCGAGAAAATGCCGAGCGCGTGCCTCGCGGCGACCGCTGAGCGTCCTTTGCTCGCGCCGTGGACTACAAAACTGGGTGCACACTACCGCTTAGAAAATTCCGCTCGAAAAATTTGATCTTGGGAAAATAGGCTACGGTCGAACAGGAGACGACGAGCGGTAAATGACCGATACACGGAATTACTACGTACGTTAGTTGCGCTACTCATGGCGCTACGTGAAGGTTGCAACTCTCGCGGATTCCTTATTTCCTGTAAGGTTTGGCAAACGAAAGTATGCGTGGTACTTCCATAAAAGCCTACGAACGTCCAGAATAAAAAAGAAAACGCGGGCGCGCAAAGCACGAACGGCACTCAAAACTCATTCCACACGGTACGAGCTGACCGAGGCAGTGCGCCTTAACTACCAGCAGGCAGGAGTGCTCGGCGGCAAATACAGGGCTGGAAAATACCTCACTTTGGGACCAATTTTTAGTCCTGCACATATTATTCGTTTCGGGACTATGCATGCGATCTAGCTATATTACTGCGCGAAGGGAAGTCGACACTCGCAAGCGACTTCACGCAGGGCTCGAGTCATGCTTCCGTTAAGAAATAAAAAAAAAATGTGTAAGCTATATCCGTGGTCGTCCTCGTATCATCTTTGTGCACAGCAAGTTACACGGCAGTATTTGGCCATCTTGGATAATAAATGCCGACGTCCGCGTAGCTAACCCCGGGCTATCATGTACACAGCGGTATCCGGGGATCCGGGAATCCCCCAACATGGCGGAAGCGCACGCGATTCCCGCAAGAGGGCGCCAGTTTTTTGCCATAGGTCTACCCCCATCATCTGCCAACGCATCCACCAGCTCCACAGCAAAATGCCATCCAAAGTGGTTGTGTCATGGGTTCCTGGTCACACCAGTATTGCAGGAAATGAACGGGCTGACTTCCTGTCACACAACTGCCCGGCCCCAGCTCCCAAGTGACCCATGGGCCACAAGAATGGCTGCAAAGGAGGATCTTCGACGCCGAACGCGGGCTCTTATGCCTCCGTGTTCAGTTCTCCTCCCCCTCAATCTTACCAGGATGGAGGAGGTTGTACTACGAGGATCCGACTGGGCGTGGCTCTTACTCCTGCCCGCACGAGTGCATGGAAAGGGGACTACCGAGGACATGTGAAATGCCCAACCTGCTGTGAGGAAACGGTTCCGGCAGACCTTCACCACCTACTATGGACATGGCCTGGAACTTAGGACATTCGAAGAAAATGTTTGATGGCAGCAGGCCTAAATTTGCAGCAAGACACGCATTACTATCGGTGGCTCCATGGTCCTGCCCACCGTTCCCTACTGGACTATATCCGGGAGGCCAACCTAGTTTCCTGGATATAGAGCGGACCCGCTTGGCGTCTATTAAGCCCTGAGGCTATTAAATAAACGAACAAACAACAACAGGTCTATAGGCTATGGCTGGATAAATACCGTATCGAATTTTATGACTCCCTTTTCAGGCCCAGACCTGCTGATCACATATGCTGTAAAGAAAAAAAAAAACACCTGTATGCCAAGCATGACTAAAGACTCCGTGGGGCTGCTTTGGTCTCTTGCCGAGTGAGAATTCTTCCGCATCAACTACTTTCTTAATGAGAAGACTATTATACAGTTGAACCTCGACGTAACGGAGTCGGTAAAACTTGTAATTTACTTCGTTACATTCAAACTTGAAGTCTTAACCACGTGAAGCGGTTCCTGCAATAGAAAACGTGGCCCGCATACACGGCTGGCGCCCTGTTTCTATTTGCCGGAGCTTAATCGTCTATTCGGGCATCAGTGTGAACCGCATGGGGCGTTTTCTGCGCGCAAAAAACGCCCCTCTCGAGCCACAGTCGCGGCAACGCATCTGCTAAGACCACCGGCGCGATGCGGATAGCTCCAACAAGCGCTTCCAACCGCTCGCTGAAACGCAACACTAGGTGCAAACGAAGTTCATGCGGGATGCGGGAAAAAAGGCTGATATTGTGGGCGAAAAGTGCACTGTAAAACATATACGCGCCGCTTGAGAAAGCCACCATAAAAAAAGAGGCTGCTGAGCTACCAAATGCACGCTTGGGATGCTCCTTTTTCACACGGGACAAAAATCTACCCCATTCAATAATGAACAGCTTAGATGACCTTATAATCGCTTGGTTGTGCACAGGTAAGAAGAAAAGCACCAACACATGTATCACCTCACATCATAAGTAAACAGGGGAGAATATTTCCTCCCCCGTTTCGGTGTTTCGTAGAGGCCGTACAGAGGGCGCTACGTGTAACGTGCTAAAGGGAGAATCTCGCTGGTCCGGGGGAGAAAACCCTCTATTTCCTCCCTTTTTCTACCCTTTTTTCTTATAGTGTACCTGTATGAAACGGCTCACGAAGCCACATGCAGGTGTTTCTCAAATTGCAGTGATGTTTAGCTAAGTTCATGTGGGCTGTTTTCATGTGGAACCTAGGTTTACAGTTCCTATTTATACTTGCCTCAGTTTGAAATTGCTGCTTTGGTTGAAGGTGTTATTTGAGTTAAATCTCACATGCACCGTAGAAGTCTCTTAATGATTATAATGAGTACCTTTGTTGTGACAAAGTGACCGACGTACTACTTGGCTGCCGTGAGATTTGTACCTACTCAAGACGGGGACAGTGGTCATGGAGCAAGAATCATTTGATTCTCATGAGACCATATCAGTAGGCGCTTTTTGTTGACCACCTCCCTCAGAGGTGCCCATATACTGCAATGATTTCACTGGCAGCAGTACTGACCATCTCTTGGAGGGTCACCCATACACTTCCACGTCTCTTTCGCCATAAGCATGACGGGGCTGTTCATAAAAAGAGCGTCCTTGCAGCTCTTGTTACAGTGTCGGGACAATCATCGGGGAGGAGTACTGTGACTCTCTTTTTTATTATTAGATTAGGGTCGTGGTAGTCTCTGCTGCTGACTCTATGAAAGGTAGTCACCCATACTGTACTGTTACTCTAGTGGGATGGAATACGCAGGACACCCTTCCAATAAGAGTCGCGTGACTTTGCGAGGAGGGGTCGAGGAAGAGTCAATTCTGTGGCGAGTAGATACCCCCTAAGAGAGTCATAGAAACTCCCTTTTTTCTTAGTGTGTAGCAACACTTCAGCTGTCACGTAGCAAGGCAGGTGGGAAGCCCGTCACGACCGCAGGTGCTCGCCCAGATTCCACGATACGCGTGTTGGACGAACGTATAAGCACGGTATAAGTCAGCGTGAGCGTGAAATCTATGAAGCTTACATCACTCGCAAGGCAGGCGGCGATTGTGTCAGTAAGCCGTCTGTTGAATTACTAAGTAAGGAAGTCCGCTATCTGGATTCATAAAAAACAAGCTTCACTGTTCCGGATTGCCTTTCCGTGCCTCGCGCCTCCGGCCACGTCTTATATCAGCGTAACAGTTGATTAATGCACGCGAATAGATCTTAGGTTTTGTGTTAATGTCCGATGCACTTCTTTCCTTTTTTATCGTGTTTCACTCATGCCTTCCTTCCTTGGGTATATTTCGCAAGCCACGGAATCATCGCCGTCTGTCGTCGTTTTCTTTTCCAGTCATTTTGCGCTGTTTTGAGTTTCAGATACACGTGACCGCCTGTCTCGCGTCGACCAGCGCGCGTCCCCGGCGGGGGTCGCTGGGCACGACTTTCGCGCTGTGGTTTTAGCAAAAAACATACCTAGAGCACGTGTGTGCGTGCCTCGCGGCGCCCGCCGGTCGCCGTCCATTCATGCGCTTGGGCTTACGCAATTAGAAGAGCATTAACCTTCGTCGTCGTCGTTCTCGTGTGCCATGGGTCCGCCGCGCCCACGACGACGACGTCGAATCTGTCAAGCCATCCCTTCACAATCCGCACCTGAAACGGGCACTGGAGCGGCTGACGAAGAAGTAGAGGTCTCCCGAGGCGATGACGCGCTACACGAGGATTTTCCCTACGCAGCTTGCCGCCAAAATACGACGACGAAGAGGGTGACGACGGTTGCTACTGAATAATACTGCTACTGAATACTGATTGCTATTGAATACTGAATACTCAATACTGATACTGATTGCTGAATACTGATACTGAATACTGCTACTGAATACTGATTGCTACTGAACAAACACTAAATAAATCGGCGTCAAATGAAACCCGAACACAAAAAATATAAACCAGAACGTGCAAAATTGAAAAATACTGTTCTTATAGAGTTCATATAATGGCACGCTCTTGGTATATTTGGAAACCCACATTTCCCAACTTTGTTTTTGTAACTAAGCCACGCTTCATTTTGGCTTATTGCATGGATGGAAATCGCGCTATATTTTCGTGTTCGCGTTTCATTTGACGCCGATAGTACATACTTTATTGCATTTTGACCTTCAGTGCCGGTCAAAGGGATTTGCTCTGCTTGAGTCTGGCTGCTCCCTTTCTACTGGCATCCGCTGTCAGTGATGGGGAGAAGCTAGGTCGACCGACCAGCTCTGATAGTTTCTCCATCCTTTACTACTAGTGCGAGCAGCACCAATTTTAATGCGAAGCACTCTTTGCCGGTATACCCTCAAAGCCAGGACGGCGCAACGCCCTGCATTTACACAGAAATGCAGACTTTGTGGAGTTTCACTTTGAACGTGATAATGGTGTAAATGGAGAAAATTGGACGGGCAGAATTTGGAAAAACCAGAACAAACAAAAAAAAACTGAAAGAAAGTCTAAAGGGCAAACCGTCTAGATACCTGCATTTCCAAAAAAAAGTGCAGATTTGGCGGAAGTTCCGCATTTCATCGCTATAAAAAGCATGATAGATATAATTGGTCGGACAGATTTCTGGAAAAGAATGTAAGAAAAATGCAAAAAAGTGAGCAAAATTCGCGAACCGTGTACCGCACTGAATTTCCACAAAAAGGAAGATTTCGCGGAGGTTTCACCTTTAATCATTATAATATCGTAAATGGAGATAATTGGGTGACAGAATTTAGATGAACCCAAAAATCTAGCTGTAGAGAACTCACATACTATACAACCGGCCAAAATAATGGAACAGCTTAGTAGATGATTGCTGAATTTCTGCAGATAGTTTGTTTTTATTTTCTTTGTTATAGCTGCGGCTTATTTTGTTACCATTCGATTTAACGGAGAATGATGGCGACGGAAGGCTACAGTCAGTTCTCGCGTTTGCTGAGGCATCTGAGGCTTTCGCCCTTTATGTGTAAAGTCAGTTGATTAGTTTGACATCATACCTCCTGGAACTCGAAAAGTAAAAAAAAAGGGAACGAGACAAAAAATCTCGTACATTTATTTGTTAAGGGCGCGCTTGACTCTACAGGAATACGTTAGGCCGAGACATTGAGTGTGAGCTGGTGGCCTCATCCTAATTGTCGGGGTTCGTGGGAGTACTGTCGGTATGTTCCGGAGTGGGGGTTGTTGTTTCAGTATCCCCGGAAACGTAGTATCCCCAAACTCCAAATCCAATTGCTAGCACACCGGCACCAAAGATCAAGATCAGCAAGATCGGGAATAAACCGGTTCCATTGCTACCGGGAGCAGATCTCGTTGTCGGTGCAGGATAGTGGTCCTTGTTGGTGCAGTAGTATTGGCATTTGTCGGTGCAGGATAACTGGCTCCTTGTGGTGCAGTAGTAGTGGCATTGTCGGTGCAGGATAAGTGGTCGTTGTCCGCTGTAAAAGTGGTCCCGTTCGGTGCAGTATTAGTGGTCCTTGTCGGTGGTGCCGGAGAAGTGGTCACTCTCGGTGCAGGAGAAGTGGTCACACTCGGTACAGGAGAAGTGGTCCTAGCCGGTGCAGTAGTAGTGGTTGTAAAGTTTGGACTAAAGGAAACGTTGACTGCGACTTGGTTCGAACCCTCCGACCTGCAAGATATGACGATATCCGCATAACGTGTATAACGACACGATATAACGACATCCATATAACGGCATCTGCAAAGAACTAGCGTCAACATACAACCATTACTAGCTTCCCTACGCACGGTATGAACATAGAAAAGATAAGAAAACCCGTTTTAAGATGTCTCAAAAAGGTGCTGACGGTTTGCACGCCTATATCAGAATGAAGAAATAATGGCTCCCCCCTGCGTATTCGCGCCTACTAGGTCACAGTAAGCTTACAGGACGGGGTCAGCAGTCAAAGGAAATGAAGGAACGTGAATAATCCCAGGCTGATGCAAAGCTTCGGGATTCAGCAATCCAATAGCTGCTTCATGACAACGTTGTGACGGGTTTTAAATCCTATCTACATTGAATACGTCACGTATTAACATTGGTTTGCGCCACATTCGGAGGAAACCATTTTTTGTGGCCATTGTCCGAACCGTGACGAACCTTTTCACCAGTTTTAAGCAGCGTGATGGCTTCGGAAAACGGATTCACACAAAATCCCGCTTAAAACTCTTTACTAGTGGCACGAATCAAATTTTTGACACCTTCCTTAGCACAAATTATTAAACATAAAAAGGAATGCCTGAAGTCTTGCTTGTAAGAGCTGCAATGACGTAGTAATTGGGTTGGCGTGACGGCATTCAGCGGTAGAAGTTCATTGCCCCTTATTTCACCGAACGGAATGCATTCCATCAGTCCACATTCCATCAGTCAGCCTCTGTTCTATGTGATCATATGCTTGAGCGAAATAAAACGTGGGGAAAATGCAAGACAATGACAGCAACGAGAGCACACGTTCGGACAATGCGTTGGCACTCGCCACCCGATTAGGAGTGATTGGGTGGGCTGTAGTTTTCTGTGACACGTGGCAGTTTGGACGTAAGAGTCCTGCTCGGTTTACGATTGCAACCAAGAAAAGAATGCTTTTCTACATTCTCCCAACGGTGGCTCGCTCGCCCTTTGGTAGATATAGTGAATGGGGTCGAATTTCTTCGAAGTGCAAACATGTAAAGAAGCAACAGAATAGGTAGCATGGTACGAAAATTTGGCCACCTTCGCATTTAAGACGCGAAGACTGAGAGAACAGCGGAATTGGTGGTGTTCACTAGCTTTAACTTGGATTGTTTTATAGCTTTGTTTTTTTTTGCATTGTTTCTACCGTCATGCCGGATTTTCTATACCTTCAACTCGGCTTTTCTATACCTCTAACTTCTTCCAGAAAGAGCACTTTGTATGTCTGCTCATCTTATCGGCGGATCCGACACCCCTTGCCACTGAGCGCTCGCACGCCGTCTCTACTCTCAACCTGCACGTCAGAGCTTATGTCATCACGAGGCGGAGCCAGTACACGACCGCGCGCCTCCCCATCCAACATCGACGCTCAGTCTTTCCAATCCGCCACCATGACCCCATGTCCACCCCAGCCTCTATCCAACCTCAACGTGCCCCCTTATGTGGCGTCCATGCCAACCTGGCCCACATTATGTGGGCATGCCCCCAAGATTCTTTCCCCGAATTCCCCTCTGAGGAGAGGTGGGAGTCCTCGCTTCGCAGCCCGGACCCGGACCTACAGGTCCGCCTGGTCAAGAGGGCGGAAGAGGTCGCTAGAAGGCGCCAGCCTATGGCCACCACAGGACCACCAACCTAAGCCAAGGAGAAGACGTCCAGGACGGGGCGGGCCTTCAGCCCGTTTTCTGCCACCACCATTCGGACTTCCATTCTCTTCGAGACCCTTCCTCAAAATAAAGTTTATCTCTCTCTCTCTCTCTCTCTCTCTCTCTCTCTCTCTCTCTCCTCTCTCTCTCTCTCGCTCAGTTGCGCACTCCCTACACCTGCTCGCCAGCTCCTTGCCTCATCGCCACTTTCACTCACACGTCTTGGCCTAGCATTTTCCTCTTCTGCCCTCAATTGCTGCGCCTATTCTTGAGCGACATCCGGCACGGTTGGAACTCAAGTTTAAAAGGCTCCGCGGTAACGAACAAACCGATGTCGAAAGAGTAAAATGCACAAAGAAAACAAACAAATGCTCCCATCCCCTCCGTACAGACGGTTAAGCAGTGATGAAGTAACCTGCGGCCGGTGTGTACCCGCGTTTTACTCCTTATGGTGCATAAGTCTTATTATTCGCCATTGCGTCCGTGCGGTATTTTCTTCAGATCCCGCTTCTTCCGGGCACATCGCTCATCGTAGCTGCTTTATTTGATTGATTATGAGGTTTAACGCGCCGACTCTACATAGGCGAGGAGGCGCGCCATAGTGGAGGGAACACACGGCCGTTTTTGCTTTTCGCTTTCCTCCTGCGTCTGAAAAGTGGGCGCTGCGGTTGGGATTCGCACCTGCGTGCCTGGGCTCAGTTGAAACATGTCTTAGCCCCTGAGCAACCACTTCGACCGTGATCTGCTTGCTTCTGGGAAGGACGCATGACGCGTGGCCTACCCATTTCGAAGTATCGTGCGAACAGTGTTTCCAATTGCCACGTTGTCTCTGCCCCTGTCCGCCATTATCAATTGATCTGTACTTCACGGAGCAGATCGCTGCGCGATTGCTATACTACGAGCCAGGGGCAGTATTCTCGTAGCTGTCCCTTTTGAAAACGTCCCTTTTGCGTCCCTTTCATCGTGACGTACTTGCGGTTAAGCAGTGGGCCTTTGATTCAAATACCGTAACTGTTCTTGCAAACGCATTTTAAAGAACTGAAACCGTATCAGAGTATCTTTTATGTGTTTATTGTTCCGCGAGCGAACCAAAAATAAGGCGACGAAAAATCGTCTGCCCCAAATCGTCTGCTCCGAGTAGCCACGACTCATAGCTCCGCCGTGCTTGCATGGCGTCACATCCGGGTGTTCGCTTTTAGCCAATCAGGGCTCGCTCAAAAGGGACACTTTTGAAAGGGACACAAAAGGGACAAAACACGGGAATACCGCCCCAGATAAGCACAGCCATGGTATCTCCTCTCAGTTGTAACTCCTTTTTAACCGGTTTTTTCACATGCTTATAAGTTTACACGGGGGAAGTTTTCTGCGTGCAGAAAACCACTGAATTTTTTTTTCGCTGAGTCTTGTAAGACTTCTCTTTGAAATCCACGAGGCGCTTTTAGGGGCGAAGCTCCTTAAGTCATGGGTCTGTCCATCCCTTGTGTCTCGTGGTACGTGACCGCCGCATGCTTTCGGAGATGTCACAAAGTGGGCCGCGTTGCACGCGCAAGAACCGGCTGCAACCGGCAGCGCAAACTCGGCACCGGGAGCGCGAGCTTGTCTGTGTTCGCCAACGGAGGCGCGAGCGCACGTGCACTGCGAGGGGAAGATCACGCAAGAGATCACGCCACGAACGCAGGCAGTCGTTCTCGGAGATCGAACGAGACGCAAGGACCTTTGCTCGTTTTCCTCTCGTCTTGTTCGGGCACAAGTTCGCCCTAAATAAAAGTTCTTTCTTTACCGTTGTGTCCCATCCTACGTGACAAATTGTGGTAGAGGTGCGGGGTAGTCCTCGATGGCGCGGGGTCTTTCACCAGGTCTGGGCCTGGGAGCATTGACTCCGAAAATAAAAGTTGATTTGTACAATGTACGCACAGTCTTACGTCTTTCTTAATGATGTAATGGGCGAACTTTCACGGGAGAGTTACGGTTACCGATGATCTCCCCCTCTCGAGCTTCGCCCCACTTATCATCATTCATTCCGTGGATATGGCGTGATTTTTTATTCTTCAACACGCAGGTTGACTTCGAGCTTGAGGTGCACACATACATTTCGGAGCAAACCGTACATTTCGTACAGTTTTTATTCTCGGGCGAAGCGTTTTCCTGTCAACTGCTACATCACAGAGACCAGCCACATAAAATGTGTGTCATAGAAGCAGGCGACGTTGTTGACATGGTGATGGACAGACTACTTCCACATTATGATTCATCTTGTTTCGGTTTTTTTTTCAGGGGATTTGGGCGAATAGCCAGACGCCATAAAATATTTGTTACCTTGTACTGGGTCTTAAAACACATATTCTTGATTTTAAGTGATTTTATACTGATAGCACGATTTCATATCCACTGCTCGCCCCATGAAAGCTTCATATTCTGAGATTTGAATTTATTATCACAACATATCGCTGGACCAATCCGGGCCAAATTTCTTTTCGAGGATATGTGAGCATATAGCTATCAGGCACTTCAGCATATTTTCTAATAAGACCCTGTTTTAACTCGCACGATTTTGTCAGCGTAAATATTTTTAACCAGAGCTTGGAACAGAGATAGTTGGTTTTGACCCTAAGCGGTTGGTTTTTGGCGCTAAGCGGGACAAAGACGAACAATTACTACAAACGAGTGAAGCGATATTTTTGCTCAACCTAATCCCTCCGGTGTTGACGATAACCAGTCTTACATAGACTGTCCTCTCGCCGGCTCCTGGAAGGCCCTGCATTAGCTCCGGCGGTACAGTTACCGCGATATTTTCACGCGATCGTGGCGGTTTAGGCTTCAAATTGCCACTGACGATGTCACGTGGTTCCTGGACAAGTATCCCGGTGGCGAAGTTTGACGAAAATTCCGAGTCATTCAGCGACATCCGCACTTCATACTTTGCGGCTGCGTCGTGGGAAGATAAGCAGACACCGATTAACTACTGCAGTGGGCTTGGGATAATTCAAACTGGAAGATACCCGGTGGTTTCGTGTGAGCTATATGAAGTTTGATTTAGCTAAATTCTCAAAAAAGATGACACGGGGGAACGTACCAACCTGTTCTGTAGTAGAACATCCACATATGCTCAAAAACACGACATTCACTCACAATACTGAAGTGCTTTTCACGCTTTGAAGAAAAAAGCACGAATGGACGACTGCTTTGTCTGCGTGGTTGTTGGCCGAGGGTTGGCCGAAGAGAGAATTGACCAGCCCGGCCTGCCGGCTTGTTTTGTGTGTTTCTTACTCAGTGAGCACGCGGTTGTGGGGCGCGAAGTTTCGCTTTGATACGTGTAAGCAGGTACTCGGCCTTATTTGAGACTATTAGTGATATATGTTTGTAAAATATGCGGCTGGAAGCGGCAAATGCACCAGATGGCAAGAACAAGCAAAATGTGCGAAGTAACCGAATGTCTCCAATAGTGCAGCTTGAATTAAGTGACTTCAAAATACATTGAAAACTTTGCGGGTTAGCAAAAATTTTGAACTTGGTTTGAATTAACCGAAAGCTTGAATTATTTGAGTTGGAGGTATCGCGAGTCTACTGTACTTACATACAGTGCGCGGTTACACACAAGATAACACCGTCATGAACAAAACGGATACGCCCTTATTTGGCGAAACCAGAGACAACGCGCATGGATATATTCATTTCACACTTTACCTTAACGCAAGTGAAGAAAGGCCCAAAGCGTTGACAGCTAGGGCCAAGGGCTAGTCAAGCTGTCTAGTACAGCTTTTTTTCTACTTTGCACGCAAATTAATATATATCGAAGTATACAAGAGGGGAAATAAATAATTCATTCATTCATTCATTCATTCATTCATTCATTCATTCATTCATTCATTCATTCATTCATTGAATCAGATCTACGATTAGCACTCTGACGTTAAGGGTGGTGTGCAGCACTTTTTAAGAGTTCAACATTTTCACCACGACTAGCTATCGGGCTCAGTCCTGTACTACGTGACCTATATGCACCTGAGCAAATATTAAGGCTTTACCGACATCATAAACTTCGCACTCCTTGAAGATAATTTTGATTTGCCTTATAGTTTGTCCCTAGGTACATGCCCTCACAAAGAATATGACCAGAAATGATAAAGCGTAAAGGTAATTTTCGTGTCAATAGAACGGGAGTACAAACAAGAAATATTGCATGTGTATTAACATCAGTAAGCACCGCTTAGATGAATTACGAGAACCGTTTTACGCTGTCTCGGGAAAATAAGAAAGCGGGCAGTCAGTATCGTTGCATGATCATCTAAAAGCATTGTGTTCAGAAACTTGACAAGCGAAGAGCAGCGGTTCGCCAGAGTTTCGGTGGCGCCGATCTCCGCTCTTTGCTGATACTTTGTTCAATGCACGTCGATTTTCATGCATTCGCAACGCTCGCGAGCGTTCCACTGGGATAGCTCGCATCCTTTTTTTATCTTTTGTTTTTTTTTTCTGCCTGGAACAACACGAGCGGGGTCTTCGTCTTTTGTGCTTACTATATTCTCATATGTGCCAAAGCCTTCCTGCAGCATTATTAACGCAGATTTTTTTGCTTCTTCGGCGGCCACGTTTTTCCGCTTCCTATTGTAAAAACTAATCCTAGGAGCATTCCTAACTAAATAGAGGCCGGAACTGCCGGTTATTTCAATATATTTTACCCTCAAATATACCTGCAGCTTTCTCTGCGCCGAGTAATGGGGATAACAACTGCAAGTGGTTCCATGAGTTTAAAACAGTTCTGCCTGCATAAACTTCTTGTTCAGTTATCCTCTTATTCTAATCGACAATCAACGATGTGTCCTTAAATGCGTAGTAGGCGAGGGTGCCCACAACACCGGATCAGCGGAATGCCCGCGCCTCTTTCCGCTATGGCGGAAGCCTCTCACCTACTGCTGGACCCTCTCCGGCTTGCAGTCCCTTAGGAAAACGTCAGAATTCGACGCTACCCTTCCGCAACCGAGGGTAGCAAGGAAAACGCAGCGCAAAGACAAAATAACACCCAGCACAGCGATCTGTTAACCAAACAGGCAGTGTGAGCTTCCCACGCACCTCCTCAAATTGGTCGCTGCAAACACCCAATTCTTCCCCAATGCTAATATTCCCAGACTCCTTCCTGCGAGAGATGCAAACAATACGTAGGGAGCTGCCAAAGCTCCGACAAGAAAATGAAGAACTTAGACAGGAGAGCGAGGCTCTTAAGCAAGCCGCGCATCAAACCTCAGAACCCACCCCTACTCTCGCTTCACAATCATCCTCGAATGCCTTTTCCCAGTCATCCTCCCCACCTCCCAAGCGTAGGGCCATTCAGACAACAGTGCTGTAAGACGAAGACTTAAATCCCACAGACCACAGACAGGTCTCGTTTTAAAGAGCACGTCGAATCGCTCTAGTCGAGCAAAAGGCCGTATACATTGACCTTCTTGAAACACTTCTAACTAACCAGGCCACCATGCAGTCCAGAATTGACTCGGTACGAGCTGAGTCGCGCGCGGAGTTGGCGACGGCCTCGAGCAACTCGGCAGCTCCTCAAGCAAAAACCACCGCAAATGTTTGATTCAACGGATGACTCAATCCCAAGCCCCGTTTGCTACGTTTCTGGCAGTGGGACTGAGGAGGACACAAGCGGAAGTCAGATGCCCTAATGCTACATATCCAATCACAAACTAGAGCTGCCGACATAATTGCCATACAAGAAGCAGGAACAGAAGTTAAATTGCCTGACAATAAAGGCATTCAAGGTTCTAAATTGTCCCCTAGAGTGTTTTTCGGTCAACAAAATCTTATGGCAGGGCTTATCCAGCTCGATTAACTTGAGATCCCACACGATCTGTTTAAGATATTACCTCGTCGCAAGACAGATCGCAGCTGGCATTTCATCCTAAATATCTGCAGTAGCCGGTGGTGTCGTCGTCGTAAATTTGGCTCTGTTCTTGCGGCAGTTAAACGGAAAGATAACAGCCATCTAATAATCGTAGTAGGCGACTTAAATGCCGCCCGTACTGCCCGGGGTTACCGGTCCACTAAAAAAAGGGCAGAGTGTTTAGGCAACCGATTTAAGGGGGATGGATAGTGGTCGTAGGTGTCTAACTATGTCTGCCACTAATATCACTGCTTTTTGAGCAATCAACTAGACAGTTATCGCAGCCTTATCGCAAAGATCTCTTAACTCGGGCTTACCAATATACAAGGACTCGCATTTCAAGCGAGATTAAGTTTCAAAGCGATACCTAAGCATTTTTACTACAGTTCTTCATGCATTTTTATGTCAGCATGAGAGAGTAATGGAACATCAAATTTGTTTCAGTAATGTTGAACGCGTGGGTAAATTTTTGAAGTTGATTGGATTGTAAAGATCTATCGGTGAAACAGCTATCTCACCCGTTCCAGTGCAACCGTGTTCTCCTGTGCTTCTCCAGGTTAAGATCACTGCTGGCTTGCCAGTGGCGAGATTCGTAGAGGAGGCCTCGAGGTCATGTATTTGGTCAGGTGGCACCTGAGGAAAGTAACGAGGCCACATACGACCGTAAACGGGCCATCAAGACGAAATACAGCCTTGTTCAATTCGATAAAAAGCGCCTTTAGTAACTCAGTCCGCGTGTATTCGAGACGATTTGTTAAGAAGCCCATGACGACAAAATTAAACTGTTTAGTTTGAAATAACAAGCCTTTGTAAACTCTCTCTGTTCGGTTACGAACAAGAAATACATCTTTAACGAAGAAAACACCAGAGATATTTGGCAAACTTTGAAATATCGCTCTAGAGTGACGTAATATGGGCATAACTGAAGTAACACGGACCAGCAGGTGTTATATTGTACGT
Organism: Haemaphysalis longicornis; assembly: GCA_013339765.2. NCBI lineage: Eukaryota > Metazoa > Arthropoda > Arachnida > Ixodida > Ixodidae > Haemaphysalis > Haemaphysalis longicornis. Next base: position 53,265,783 of record CM023456.1, read on the forward strand.
ACGTATGCACTCAAATGATACAATAAAACGGAGCACACCCCACTACAATCACCAACTATGGTTATTGGCGGCGCCTTGCGTCGACGGCCGCCAATCGCACAAGCCAGATTACATGACGTCACAGAAAAATCGCAGGAAACTTGCGGAGGAGTTAGAACTGCTTCATTTTTTTCTCTCAATATCTCGATTATTTGTTTGAAGTTTGCGGTAAACCTGATACTATTGTTGTCCCGACAAAGCATTCTTTTTAATGAAGCAAACTCGCATTTTGTCCTCACGGACCCTTTAGCGGGAAACACGCATGAAATACTAGAACACAGTCAAGTTTCTCAGCGTAGTGATGTAATGTGGGCTGCAGTGACTTATGGGGGCGAACATTAAAAACATTTCATGAGTGCTTAACTGCACCTTCGCGTCCCGCTAGCAAGAGGCAGAGGAATTTTTTTTTATTGAAGAGAGTACTCCCTGTTACGTTAGGGCAGGCTAATTAATGATAATCGCCTGGCAGCATGTACATCGTGTGATTAACGTGTTTCGCTTTATTGTGTTTCTCCCTTGCCGGCCGTGCTGCCCTAGCGTACGACGGGGATTGCGGGATGCGGAAGGAGCTTTCTTTCTTCGCGTTTTTGTTTTTACTGGCGGGCATGCTCACAAGAGGACCGATCGAGCGGCGCCGATGCCACAACAGCAGTGAGGTTCGATCCCTCTATATAGACCAATGTTTTCACACGATCCTTTTGTGAAGTCGGCAGATTGATTCTACCCTTCAGTTTGTACACGTTCCTCCAAAATAGGAACGAAAGCTCGTTCCTCGTTCCTTGGTAATTTTGAAACGAGTTCCCGTTACAAGTTCCTTTATTGCGAAAGGAACGCGTTCCAGTTTCACTTCGAAAATTGGAACGTGTCGTTACATTAACGTTACAATTAGGTTTTTAAATTAAAATATAGTGTAGGATAACCCTGGGTCGAAATTAAGTGAGACATTTAAAACTCACATCGAACTACGTAATTATACGAATATAACACCACCGGCAGCAGATTATCTGGAGATAAAGATAATCAAAAGAAACGCTCCTAGGCGAATTTTTTCAGGGAGCACCGGACGAACTCCAGACGGCTCGAGGACATTTCGGTGCAGGATATTTCGGTGCGGACATATCGGTGTACGGGCGTTTCGGTGAACGCACATATCGGTGTACGGACATTTCGGCGACCAAATTATCCGGTGCTTGCCTGTTTGCGACAGCCGTTATATTTTTATTTCCGCTTAACGTGGGCTATGGACAACAATCTGGAGCCGTCAATTTATTTTTTGATTGATTCTATATGTTCGATCTTTGCCAATTATTTTTAGAAATTCTACATTTATATATATACTTTTAATACCTCTTCCTGGGGACACCTGCAGCCGATGGAATTCTTTAGCACACGTTTTTTTTTTTCATTTATGACAGGTTGTTAATTTATATTTGCTCTTTTTAGCTAAGACAATTACACGTGTTTACGATCACCTCTTCTGTATTTTTTTTTAAATTACACACCCTCAAATTACATAAATTACATGCACATATATCTAAAAAGTAACAAACATTATTTAGCCCCCAAGAATGAAGAAAACCTTATGAAGAGTATTTACGTGGGCTGGGCTGCCTTGCTAAAATGAATTCGCGAACACTGGTCTAGGATATTGTCGGGAAGAAAAAAGGGCCTTTTGGAAAAGAGCCGCAGGTTCTAATGTCCTAAATGCTGGTAAGCGCGTACGGTTGTGCATACAAATTCCACCCATTGTGTTCGGGACAACCAACCTTCGTTTAATGTTTACAAGCCTACATTTACCACATTTTCATTCTTTGTTCTAGCGCCCCCCCCCCCCCCCTCCCACTTCCCGCCTGTACTTCGAATCCAGATTTCTTTTTCAGCCATATTATTTTCGGTTTCCCCTGAAAATCCTACTGGCGTGGTGGAGTTCACGGTCTCCGAAGCGTCACCGCAGTGATTTTTTATTTTTTTTATTAGAACATACTGCTAGCCTCTTAGTGGAGGCTTTTGCAGGAATTGGGTGATACATTCAGAACAATGACATAGCACACTTCGCGTTTAAAACAGAGAAAAAGCTTTACATTCACCATGGGCGCACGAAACCTCTATAATGTGACACAAAAAGCCACCCAAAAAGCAGCTGAGAACACAATGGCCCCTATCGTTTGCTGGCTACGCCCTTCCGCGCGTCGCGGTCATATCGACGGCGCCCCCACTCCAGGAATCGCTCTTTCTGCGCCTTCAGTCGCCCCCTTGGGAATTGACTCATCAAGTCGTGCATATCATGGACACCCCAGGTATACATCGCTTCCTCCCATTATCAGGAGCAAAAAAAAAAAAAATGAATAGGCTAGTGTGATGAGTGCGGCAACAGTCGTCTTCAAGATTTTCGAAGTCCAGTGGACGCAATGGTGAAGCACAAGTGACACCCTCTCTCTCTCTCTACTTAGGTGGATGATTGCCGGCGGGGCTCAGCTTTCCCCTCCCCTAAGTAACGCCACCGTAAGTGCGATGGTTGGTTTGTTAGTTTAAGTAGAACTGAGTTCAACTGACACCGAATGCAATGAAGGCGAAATCAATTGAGAGATTAATTAAAACGAATGCACACGCGCCTAATCGACCTCGTTTTTCTGTTGTTGTTTTTTCGCGGAATTTTCCTGGGGGGGGGGGGGGAAGGAGGGGAGGAATAGACTAGAAGCAGCAGCCTCTTGCACCGTTGGGTGAAGTGAAAGGAAAGCGCTTTGGTAAGACTTGAAGTATTAGGGTTGTTCACATGAATGTTAAAATAACAAAAAAATGTTGAACGGATCCAAATTAACAACGTTAATTTTTACCATCTGCTAAAGAAATTGGGTTTCACGTGGCAATGCTCCGCCAGGGTTAGCGTTCGTTTCCACGAACGGCGGCGCAAGCACAAGTCTCGAACGTAAATCATATCAAGTAACGAATTTACAATATTAAAGCTAAAAGTTCAAGAACGCCTGGGACATCCCCTCACT